>JZLH01S0006705.1:11029-13529 GCA_001188425.1 Eucidaris tribuloides | reverse complement strand
GAAATACTTACATTATAATTGTTTCACCTGATGGGGTGAGCAAATATTAATCCCAGATGCACCGTTCACGGGAAAATGGCAACTTCTAAAATGTCTTTTAAGTATTCCATAATCATGAGTATGAGTGTATTAGTGCGAGCGAGCGTAGCGAACGAGCCTTATAAAGTAAGTTGCTCTATATCGTTTCATATTCGGGGAACAAAATTGAAGATGAAAAAGGGGGCATTTTAAGGACCAAAAAGGCGGTAGAATGGGATCCTCTAAAATGTGAAAAAAGACCATTATTACATCTGAGGTGGAAAATGTGACAATTGTGTTTATCTGGAGAGAAAATGATTATGGAAATAAAAAGGGCACCCATTCTAAAGGATCATTTTGATGCAAATGATTCAAAAGCGCACTTGTCAAAAAGGAAAAGATTGGAGAATAATTTTAGGGATCTTATGAGAAGTAAAAAGGTAGCAATACCCAAATTCCTGGAATACTGGTAACGCTAGAGTTTGTAAAATTCTGAACAAAAAAGAAATCACGATTTTAAAATATGTATAAAATCGGAAACATCCGGGATATTCAGAAAACAATATCTTTAACATTTTAAACGTTTGTAAATGTTATTGATAATTGAATAAACACAAAATACCTTCTTTAAAATTGAAAAAAATGAGGGTATACTTGTACAGATCATCCCCCTTCCCGAAAAGTGGTGGGACATACCCCCCCCCGAACGCCCTCCTTCCAATTTTCGACAATGTTAATTCGAGCAGTTGAGATTGCTGCCACTGTCTGCCCGTATAATATACTACACTCTAAAACCAACGTTTTGAATAAATATATTTTAAAAGTCAAAGGAGCTACACATTTTCATTATTGATTATAATTATGATCATTGATTATAACTATACTATCATGCAGTGGAGACTACCTTTAAAAGTAGGACATGCAGGAATTTACGGGGCCGAATGTTCAAATTATTGAGGGAAAGTGCAAACGAGGGAGCGAAGCGACCGAGCGGGAGCTTTTGAGTTTTTTTAGAATTAAAATTGAATGATCTTAAGCATTTTAAAGGCATTTCAGGAGAAATTCTCAATATATAGCAATTTTATCAATAATTAATAATAAAAATTCTTGAAAAGTAGTGTGTGTGTGTGTGTGTGTGTGTGTGTGTGTGTGTGTGTGTGTGGGGGGGGGTGATTGTACAGGCCATCCCCCATCCTTGAAAAGTCAGGGTGATATATCCACCATCCCCCTGGGATTTACGCCAGCGCTTTGTGACGAGTATTAATATCACTTTTATTTACGGAACTTTTGTTCCATGAAAGTAAAAGGAATAAGAAAATAAACATGTCCGTGACCGTGAACCTTATACCTTTAATACCGTGAACCTTATTTTATTATCGCTCAAGCCTCAATGGCTTAGTCTTTTTTTTACGTAAAAGCCTTGCGTTACACTTACACTTGTTAATTGCTTGTCATTTTTTGTTGTTGTAAAATTTGTCGGTACTCGGTACACATACAAAACGTGTATGGCTTGTCATGGTCAGTCATGTTGCAGCTTAATCAATCAAGTTCGAGTCGTCTTTGTACAAAATGTTAGTGGTCACATTCCGCGAAGTGCCCTTTGTGCACCCCTGTTGTAGATTCAATGCCAACTAGATCTCCCCCCCCCCCGTATACACGATCGATATTACTCGATCAATCGAACATCATTGCACATGCGCAGTACGTTCTGCCGGCCGCCGATATCCGGCATGTCGCGCAAAAATTAAAGATCAGTTTAACGTGTTGACTTTATTCGCCGGTATTTTTGCGTGTTTATGAGTCGAATCAGTTACCGAGGAGTGTAAACACCAATATCAAGGATTAACAGCTCTGAATTCCTCAAGGTGAGTGATTTGTTCTATCTAAAAATGTGATTTTATGTTACTTACCGCGCTGTAAATATTGAACATACGCTTAATTTCGCTCGCGAGCAGTCACCTGGCAGCCACACGCCGGTATGCGGTTACACTCGGGTGACTTGGCCAGCTGTTGCTGCTGATGGCACGTCACTGGTATGGAACTTTTTCAAGACAAATGGCATGGAGACATACAGTTGACAAGACATTTAACTCCGTTTTATTCATCTCACGTTTTTTTGTTCTTGTCCAACGCTAAGCTTAGCCCTGGATACATTTCTCCTCTCAGTTTGCTTGGCGATCTAGTGATTGTTTTCTCGGCCTTTATTTTCGTGCAATCACCAGCTGCTTCGCTATCGGATCGCTTCCACCCCTGCATTCTGCAAGCATGGGGCTGCAAGCATGGATCGCTTCCAAGATTTTTCGAGTGTGGTGAAAAAATTACATATCATCAACACATTGTCTAACGTTAGACTAGTATTAACGTTAAACCACATGTTCAAGAAAATCTAACGTTATATAATAAAGTATAATCACAGCTAAATTATTTATGTTCAAAATCTGGTTAGATTAGAATCTACACTACAGTACAGTAGATCTACATA
>JZLH01S0006698.1:0-11011 GCA_001188425.1 Eucidaris tribuloides | reverse complement strand
AGAAGAAGAAGAAGAAGAAGAAGAAGAAGAAGAAGAATAACTATAATAATAATAATAAGAATAATAATAAGAAGAAGAAGAAGAAGAAGAAGAAGAAGAATAATACCCTCCCTACCCAAAAGTATTGCAACAGTCACTATATCACATTCATTTTGAGTTGAAGGGTTCTTTCTATAATAATGTCCTAGTGAAGATATTTTGGGAAATAGCAAATTATTTGAAATGAAGTCAATTTATTTTTTTTCCGTTCTTCTCCGAGGCGGAGAGATTATCCAATAGAGGCATACCCATGGCAGAGGGGCTGGAACACAACATTTAACTTTTTTTAGTTTTCGGTTTCATATTTCCCGAACAACGGTTTTAAAGGTTTGGAAAGACTTTCAACAAACCAAAAATGGCAATATATTACTCTGAAGTGGTCTCAGAAAGAAGACCACACGCAGCGAAGAAGTAAGCGCCTCTTATCTTCATGAGACAGTGGTAAGGATACACCACATATTTTAGACAGGACCTGTTCAAGTCAAAATTTCTTATTCTTTCTCAATTCTAAAGGTGATTCACTATTGAAAACATCCTAAAATATACTGTCATGTGACCTTTTTTTACATTATGATATAATGATGTGGGGCGGAGGCTGACTTGTTTAACGGTAGCCGTATAGTGTGAATGTTTGATTATCGATACATCGGTGATGTACATCGCAACAGATTGCATTGATGATGTAAGAATAGGGTTCGCCAACATGAAACCCTCTGATACTGCCCCCCAAAAAATGGAGTATACATTGATACAAATTTGAACATGGAAACACAAGTTACTAATATATGCAAATCAATATAATTATCTCCTATATAATCTCAGACAAATATTTTCATCAGGAAAGTATGAAATTGGTCATATGTTCTCATTACAAGTAAGCACGATCATTGAATATGGGGAATGGGATACCGGTATATCATTATTGTAACGTTAATGGATGGGGATTGGGGGTGAGGTGCACAGGAGCAGGGGCGGCACCCGGGTAAAATCTTAGGGGACAAAATCCGTCGGGAAATTTTCCAGGCAAAAAATATTTTCAAGGCCAAATTCGCGGCCAAATCTTCGCCGCCAAAATTCAGCAGCCGAAAATTGCCTTGTGGGAGTCGGGGGGCGTGGGGAGTTGGCGGGGAATTTTAGCGGGCCCCCCACAAAAATTCGCCGGAGTGTGCCTACCAGGGTCCGGGGTGAACAAATAACAGCCGAAAATTCGCTCAGCGTGGTACGGGGGGGGGCGGGGGTAGGAATCTGGCGGAAATGTTAGCGGACTCATCTAAAATAAAAATCACGGACAAACTTCGAGGCCAACACAATTTTTTTTGCGCAGCCAAATCGCTTAGTTCGAAAGTTCGCTTAGCTGGAAAATCTTAGGGGGATGGGTGCATTTTTTTTTCAAAAGCACTAAAATCCCCATTAAAAATTGTCCAATACTTTGAAAAAAAAATAGGGCGCCTACCCCCCCCCCCCCTCCCAACCGCGTGACCGCCGCCCGCTTTGTCGTTCGGTGTGGAGTCGGTGTCGCAAGTGAGGCTCGGGCGTCACGCCTGATCGGCACATATTGACATCTCTGCGGCGAGTATGCTCGGAATATGCTAGGGTACTTTTTGTAATAATAATAAATGATATTCCTTCCGTATATAACGCGGGCCATAACATTTTTGAGCGCAACTCTCTCGCTGCGCCTTCAATTGAATACTTATTATTATACGCTATTACCCCGTGGCACTTGGGATTCTAGCCATTTCAGAGATGTCCACACTACACACCGGGGAGTATTCCTTACAAGTGAGGAGCTGGTTCGAAACTTATTCAGCCAATCAACTGCGGTTAAACTAATTGCCACAGAACTTAATAATTGCTACTCACATAACTAACAATCATATATAACTGTACTTCGTCTTTCACTCCATAAAAACAAAAAGCATTACCGTTTGCAGCAACTGTCACGATGTAGACAAAAACGAACTGACGCGCTGATAGTGTCAAACTTAACCCAAGCCTTTTACAATTAAAGTAATATAGCATCGCTTTCAACCAGATCTTCACATTAAATTTTACTATCAGATCGTCAACGTCAATAAACACCTATTATTTATATGACTACATGTTTATAACAAGTAATAAAATTAATGTGAAATTCAAAATAACTACTAGAATAACTCCTCCACCATCGATGAGCCGCTGCCTCTTACTCTGACCGTAGCTTTCGCTTGCTAGCAATACCCCCTCAACCCCCCGAGAAAACCTCGCTTCCCAAAAACACACGCCAGCAATTTCTCACGTAGCCACATGTGGCGCACAGGCGTCGATCCTGGGGCGGGGAGTGGCTGGCAGGGACAGTACGACCGCCCATGAAAAGACACAATATATCGTTTTGCCCTCCCCCCTCAATAAGTTTTGACAAATTCAAAAATTACAATAACCCAGATGCGAAGAGATACATAATTAAAGAAAGCATTAAGGCACTATAAAACATTAAATTTACATAAGGAATACTTCTAAACATCCAAACATTTTTTCTGGAGCGCTTGCGGGGCTGCAAAAATTTATATGCGCAATATTTCTGCTAATTTCTTTTAGTTGCAGCCCCCCCCCCCTTTCTCGTAAAGCCGGGTCGACGCCGCTGTAAAGTTCGCTCAACACACTCATTAACTTCATGTGTATATTCTCAATGCCAACACGGTGTGAGAAACAGCAATAATCAATCACAATTATTCAAATGAAAAGTACACTTTCTAAACATAATTAAAGCCAAATTAAACGGCGAGCTATTTTCCATGTGATTAGGGCATCTTTGCTGGTAAGAGCTTACCATTCGACTCGCGCCCATTTAGTTTGCATCAGAAGAGGCTGGAATAACTTGTTTACTATCAAGCGCTAATGTATAATGAAAACTCCTGGATATTTAAAGCATTAAAGTTATAAGTGCACTGAGTCATAATCATGCTTGTGTATTCTCAGTTTTTTATAGAAAATACTTTCTCTGTCCCTCTGTAATTCTCCTTCTTTTCTTCCTTGTCACTTTCATTTATATTCCCTGTCTCTCTTTTTCTCCTCTCTTTCCTTGCTTTTCTTTCTTTTATTTTCTTCGTACTCCTTTCTGCTTCTGCTTATTCTTCTCCTTCTTTTTTCATCTTTGCTTTTCCCTCTCGCTCGTTTCTCTATGCTTACCTCTTTTCCTTTCTTTCTTTTCTTTTTTTTCCCATCTTTTTTCTTCCTTTTATCTGTTTTCTGTTTTGCAAGAAGATAGGACCTTGTGTATTTTCTTTGTGGGGTCGTCCTCGATGTTTATTATAGTTTTTATATCTTATATCTGCTAAACTAACATTTATTTGCCGATGCATATGTTTCGACAATATTTGTCCCGTGTATTATATCTTTTGGTCATTATTTGTGTTGGTGTAATCTGGATTTTTGTCGATGTTTACAACATCCATGACGGGTGTATTATGCTATTAATAAACTGTACTCTCGAAATTGGTATACTTTCTCTTACATACAATATCGATGAACTCCTTGAATTCTCATCAGTCAGGTCGGGTCAATACAAAGAGCTTTTTCAATAGATCGGTATACCTGCTGCTTTCATACCAGTGCCGCGCTCGTGCACTTCTAGACACAAGAGAGGAAGGCGGTATAATAACATTTATCGTTATTGCAGGGCCCGCTGGCTAGAAGCCGAGTCTTTATGTGACTGAAGTGGCTGCCCTGCGGTAAATAAACGCTTATTGATTATTATTATTATTATTATTATTATTATTATTATTATTCATTATTATTATTATTATTGTTATTATTATTCTTATTATATTATTATTATTATTATTATTATATTATTATTATATCATTATTATTTATTATTATTATTATTATTATTATCTATTATTATTATTTATTATTATTATTATTATTATTATTCATTATATATGTATAATTATCTCTCATCATCTCACAATATCATTGCCAAATTTTTTACATTCCCGCCATCATTAAAGAAAGCAAAGCGACAATTATCCGCCTTCCGCTTAAAATTTGAATATGGCGTATCATTGTTAAATGGTGTAACTTTTAAAACAGGTGTGAGCATAATAATTGAGCAAAAATTGGGAAGCTCGGCCCACGGACATTACTTGAGGAAGGTACGCATGGTGTACTTTATATTTGTTGCTTCTTACGCCAGCAAGAGGGGCCCATGTTTGGGCTAGATGCCCGGGGGGGGGGGCGGTCGCTCTCCACATAGGGCCTGCTACGCACTCCGCGTTCCAGAAAAAAAAGCGTGCGTAAAGGGCTCTCTTATCCAGCATTCGCGGGACGGTCGTCGACGTCTTTTGAAAAAGGGACTTGGTTGCGTTTTTCAGCCACCATTCGCCGGTTGTCATCGCGGATTATGCGGCTCCGTGTCCGAACACCGGGGGCCCATTTCGCGTATTGATTTCGGCCGCGGCGGCAAATCGCCACTTAGGGTAGCCTTTTCTGCACCATGTCACGCCATTTAGGGTTTGCTAATTTGGTTATCTATGATTACGCCATGTTAGGGGGTGCCCAAATTCGAGCTAAAATCTTATATCATACGCCATTTACAGGTACAAATTCTCATTTACATCCCCGATGTACAATAGTCCATTGACGCGCGTCGGCCAAGGCACAATTAGCACACAATCCGATCAGATCCGATATCAACACGATTGTGAACGCGATCGATTTGAGGCGTCAGCTGATGATTCACAGGATCACAGAAGATAACATAGCTAAAGTTACGGAGACCAATTTGTTGGTCCTTCGATTTTTAGACGTGATGTCAAAAACGACTACAGAGTCAGTGAATTCAATATCTGAGTTTTGACCTTGTGCTGCAGATAAAGGAATTCTTGCTCTACATTCAAGTAAAACGTAGAATTTGCCGCATCCAATAGGTATGTATGCTCTCTGGTCCGCATATATTGATATTCGCGTCTAAGTTGATGTGCAGTGTAGATCTACTGGTGTTGTGATAGATAACGATTGGGCCAACTGGTCCAAGTGGATTAGAGATTGAGAGATTCAGACCAAGCATCTGAACTGTATTAAATTCAAATGAAAGCGCAAGCGCCCGATTATCTCAATCGGTGGATCAGCAACTAGATCAGCTACACATGTCATATGATGGCTAGATTCAGAGATGTTTCAACTATTAAGAAGAATTGCATTATGGACTGCAACAGTGTTACAGATCTCAAACGGAGCTACAATGGTGCCATCCAGTCACACACCTTCAGATCTTCAACCAGGGAGAAATATGGTATTGCGAGGTTAATGCAACCTACAACATCATCTGCCAGAGGGAAAAACATTATAATACATAGTGTCGACTCCCAGAGGGACACTAACACTCTGAAACTAATCGACGCGCTTTCGTCCACAGCATTATCGTGTGAACATCTAATCAGACAATGGAGATTCCCGAACTCACTGTTTCTGTACTACTGAGCATGATGTGGACACTCCTGAGGAAGAGATTAAACAGCAGGCAATCTCCACTGTTTTCTCAGAGAGACAGTATTATTAAAATGGCCAGTTACAGTGGCAAAGGACCTCTTAATTATTGTGGACTCTAACAGCAAGCAATATGCAACTCATGAAAATGTACTATTGATCCCTAGAAAAGTGGGGAGTGGTATATTGCAATTTGATCGAGAATTGCATAGTTAAACGACTGTTGAACCAGAGAGTGTATAAAGATACCTGCATACCTAAGGTGGAGAAGTTTGCTGTATCCTTTCATTTTAGACATTGCTCGAACGAATGCTACCACAGTGACCCCAAGCGAATGGCCTAGAATGCGATAAAACATTACGATGAGTGCATTCCCTCACTAGTCCTCCTACACCCGGGCCCTACCAGACACACATGTGTGCCTAATAATTACTCGTGCTTGAAGAGACTATGTTCAGCCCCTTCTCATGTTCCTACTACTTGAAATACACGCAACGTAACAGCTATAAGCCATATAGGTATTTGATTTCACTGTTACGCACTAGGGTGTAATTCAAAGTTAGTAGCATTTCTATGTTCACGCCATTTAGGGTATCCGAATTGGTGGATTTCCCTGTTCACGCCCTTAGGGTAGATTTTTTCACACTTTACGCCCATTTAGGTTGGCAACCGTATCTTGGTTATGTACTTACGCCATTTAGGCGTCCTATATTTCCTGAGTCTTGTCGACACGCGTGTGGATACAGCCTATGAGAGCCCGGACCCCCCGGTCGGCTAGATGTGCACTATAAATGGCGAATTCGACTCGAATAATATAGGCTCATTTTGTTAGTAGCGCGTAGTTATGGTTCAGTCCCAGTATTGCAAATCAGCTAGCTGACGAATATACTGTCGTAAAACCCACTTCTGCATGACGGACACGTTTCCATAAAACCTTATTTTGACCCACTGCAACATACAGTACTTACGATGACTACTTTCATTGGGAAAAATTCATGTTCATTGGCGAATTGTAGCAAGGAAGTATACAACGAACTTCTGGTTGATAATTTTTGCCAGGACAAGCGTCTAAGCTTAGGTTCGAACGTCAAATTAATGCGCTTTCTATAGCAGATACAGTTCAAAGTTCACTACCGTCTCATTTGTGTTTTCCACATGCTGAAACTCGAGCGTGTTCCCTCTCCACCTCTTGGTTGGCGTGAGTCCGCAACGTGTAACCGTTGCGGATTTATCACATTGATTTCGTCAAAATCTGTCTTCTTCTTGGTGTATCCGCAACGTGTAACCGTTGCGGTCACCATTGGATTTCGTCAAAATTTCTTCGTTTTCTTCTTCTTCTCCCTTTCTGACCACTTTTTTGATTGTCCCACAAATATCTCAAGAATGACGATGTCCTGTCATGTTGCAAACTTTCCAATGATCATGTGTCATGACAGATCTCGGACATAGACATTGTCATGTTATGTGATCAGTCATTCCGTGACGTCATCTATGACGCTAATTTGTCAACAATCTGTTTATGTCAATATCTCATGACTGCAAGGTCGAATTTTACGGTAACCAAATTTGCGCACATCGTCAAGGTCGGTGTCAAGGTCAAACCTCTGGACAAAGCCACGTGCTCAGCAAGCCGTCACGACTACGCGTACGGTGCGCTGTCAAATCTTAAAATGCCTTCAATCCACCTAGGATTGTCTGCTCGCTCCTCCTCTCGCGCGCCATTTTCTGCGCGTGCTGTGCGCTACGGCGCGTTTTTTCGCGCACCGTGTTTCGTGATCGAATATTCACCGTTTTTTCGGATGGTTTTGAGATACCTGAGCGCGAATCTACATCATTTCGAACCTTTTCCAAATCAATTGGACCTGAAATTAAGGCGTACGCGCCCTGAAAAACGTCAAGAACGCGACGCGCCGGCACATAGACTTAACGTGCATTTTTAAAAAATCAGGTCATACAATCTCTAGAACTTAACCCGGATTGACTTTCATGTTTATTGGTTTGGTTGTTGGTGACTAGGCTATGAGGCCTAGTCATATGAGTTTCATGCGTCCCATTTGTTATTTTAATCTCGATGAACGTCATCTATTGACGTCATTAATGAAAATGAAATGCCGAGTCCATATGTCCGTGACTGGCACTGTCCTCGGATGTTGCCAACTTTCTGATGACAGTGGTGTCATACCGGACTGCTGTTGGCTCAGTTGCGCTTAGAGCTGTCCGCCTCACAACCGGGGAGCGTCGGGAGTTCAAGCCCGCCGCGTTAAAAAGAACGTAAAAGATGGGAGTTGCTGCTGCCTGTTTTGGCGGTTCAACGTTTTATGGGGATAGGGCAACGTCGATCTTGGCGCCTGCTCAGTGGCTGCCGGCTCTAGAAGATGACATGTCCTGTCACTGTTGCGCAACTTTCCATGACCATGGTGTCATGACAATTGTCAACGATCAATGACATGTCATTTTTGTGATCATCATCCGGACGTCATCTATGCGTCAGTTTGTCAAAATTCTGTTTATGTTCAATAGTCTCTACGACTGAAGTCGAATTACGTAACCAATTTTAGCATGCATGTCAAGGTCGGTGGTCAAGGTCAACCTTTGCACTAAGCATGTGCGCCGCGCGCGCTCCGGGACGGGTTCGTACGCCTCTGCGCCGTCAAAACTAAAAACTGGGTCCAGTCGACCTAGGATTTGTCTGCATCGTTTCAGGACATTTGGCGGCATTTTTAGTGCGCTGCGCGTACCTGCTGCGCACCGTTTCAGTGATCGAATTTCGCCGTTTTTTCGATGGTTGACATACCTGATGAATTCTAACATCATTTCGAGACCTTTTCCAACAATGGACCTGACAATAAGGCTACGCGCCCCAAAACGTTGTAAAACGCACACCTGCCACACATAGACCTTAACGTGGACATTTTTAAAAATCAGTCGTAAATCTCCTGTAGAATAACCCATGACTTTCATGTTTTTGTTCACTGTCCTGATAGGCTATGATGGCCTAGATATGAATTTCATGCGTCATTTTGTTATTTTTATCTCGATGACGTCATCTAGGACGTCATTAATGAGAAATCAAATTGTAGGCCATATAGTCTCGTGACTGGCATGTCCGTCGGATGTTGCAAATTTCATGATGATGTTGTCATGATAAGTTCTCCAAAATGACATCTTTGTCAATGTGACCAGTCATCCGTTGACTCATCTATGACGTGCTAATATAAAAAACGGATTTTCTGTATATTTCATGACTGAAGCCAAATTACGGATGACCAAATTTGCCACATGTCAAGATTCAGGTCATAGTGTGAACTTTTGGACATATCCATGTGCGCGCCACGGGGTAATGGACGGACGGTACGGCGTAGCTCCCAAATCTTTAAAAAAGCCCCTCATTCCTCAACATGTGCAGTTGGAGGCACCCGTTTTCGTGATCCGAATTTCTCCGTTTTTTCAATGCGCTTTTGAATACCTGCCTGATATTCTACATCATGTTCGAACCTTTTCGAAACCCAATTTTACCTGGAGTAAGGCTCACTCGCGCCGAAAACGTCAAAACGCACTCTGCGCGGCGCACATAGACTTAACGCTGCCAGTTTTTTAAATCAGATGTAAAATCTCTAGAACAATCCATGGGACTTTCAGTTTTTGTTCACTGTCCTGATAGCGCTATTGATGCCTAGATATGATTTCATGCGTTCATTTTGTTATTTTATCTCGATCGACGTTCATCTTGACGTCATTAATGAAAATCAAATTGTTAGCTCCATAAGTCGTGACTGCATTGTCCTGGGATGTGCAAATTTTCATGATGATGTGTCATGATAATGTTCTGCAGAAATGACATCTTGTCAATGTGACCATGTCATCCGTGACGTCATCTATGGACGTCGATAATTAAAAAACGGATTTTCTGCATTAGTATCTCATGACTGAAGCCAAATTACATGACCCAATTTGCCTACATTCAAGATCAGAGTCAAGTGGTGAACGTTTGGACATATCCATGTCGCGCACGCGCGTAATGACGGACGCGTACCGCTGTTCGTGTCAAATCTTTAAAAAAGCCCTTCATTTCCTCAAATTGCGTTGCGAGCACCCGTTCTCGCTGATCGAAATTATCTCCGTTTTTTCATGGTCGTTCTTGAATAACCTTGCCTGAATCTCTAACATCATTTCGAACCTCTTTCGAAACCAATTGTACCTGGAGTAAGGCGCACCGCGGCCCGAAGAACGTCAAAACGCGACGCTCACGCGCACATAGAATCTTAACGTGCATTTTAAATCAGTGTAAATTCTCATATGAACAATTCCCATGACTTTCACTGTTTTTGGTTCTACTGTTCTGACTAGGCTATGCATGCCCTAGATTATGTTCATGCGTCATTTTGTTATTTCATTTTGATGACGTCATCTTATGACGTCATTAATGCAAAATCAAATTAGATCCATATTCGTGACTGGCATGTCCTAGGATGTTTGCGCAATTTTCATGATGATGGTCCTGATAAGTTTCTCAAAATGAAATCTTGTCAATATGACCAGCTAATCCGCTGACGTCATCTATGAGCTCATAGGTTGCAAAAAACGGATTTTCTGTATAATCTCATGACTTGAAGCCAAATTACATGACCAAATTTACCACAGCCGTCAAGATCAAGTCACAGGCGCCGATGTGTCAACTTTTGCGACATCCACATGAATGTGCGCGCAAGCGTAATGACGGTACGCGTCAGCACTGCGGTGTCAAATCTTTCAAAGATCCTCATTCCTCAAATGCAGTTTGCCAACACTTGTCCATCATTCTTGTTATCTTAATTATCACTAACGTGTCTACAGACGTCAGCTATGAAAAGCGAATTTATGTCATATCTCGTGACTGCGAGTTACATGCTAACTGAGCATGACGTCGGCGGCATCACCTAATCTCGCTCTCAGTGAAAACACGAATTCAAATCTAGTTCTTCTTCTTCTTCATCTTCTTTCTTCTGACCACTTTTTTGTTTGTCCCAATATTCTCAAGATGACATGTCCTGTTCATGTTGGCAACTTTCCTATGATCATGTGCTCATGACAACGGCTCTCGACAATGACATCTGCTCATTTTTTGATGATCAGTCATCCTTGACGTCATCTATTGAACGTCATTTGTTCAAAATCTGTTTATGGTCAATATCTCATCGACTAAGTCAAATTACGTCAACCAAATTTGCACATGTTCAAGGTCGGGTCAAGTCAACCTCTGACAAAGCCACGGTGCCCGCGCTGCAGCGCGTCACGATGGACGCGTCCCACCGGGCGCATCAAAACTAGTAATGCCCCAATCGCACCTAGGACTTTTGTCTGCAGTACGTTTTCCAGTTTAATGGCGCCATTTGTGCTGCAGTCTGGTGTGGCCCCGCCATGACTGTACGCCCGCGCGTTGTTTTTCCGCGCTGGCGCGCACCCGTTTCCCGCGTGATCGAATTCCCTTTTCTGAGGTTTGAATACTTCTCGGTACCTGAGCTGT
>JZLH01S0006697.1:24533-37198 GCA_001188425.1 Eucidaris tribuloides | reverse complement strand
GTTTTTCGTCTTTTACACGAAAAGTTTCAATGGAATCAACAAAATAAAAGTGTCTGTTAATTAACGCGTCGCTCTTCTGTTCCAGGGAAATGTTTGAAAATAACAATAATCAATGGACTATTGGCTTTTGCGACTTAGTTGACGGTGAAAGGATATTGAAATAATCTCGATTGCAGACACACGTTTTCTTGTTTTTTGTTAAAGTGTGTATACGTGTATTTGTTTATGTGTGCGTGTATGCATGTATGTGCGTGCTGGTATCGTGTCGCTTGTTATCATCCAATTTCGGCTTTTCACATTCTAATCTTATGTCGTGATCTGCCAATATACCAAACAATGTAAACTTATAATTCACTCACATTTATCTAATAATGATGATATTGAAAATTACGCAAATCTCAGCGAAACTGTAAGAAAATAAATAATTTTTATTAGTGCAATCGTCTTAAAATGCGACAGAATATAAATATTATTGATTTCATTGGGTCATTTTGATTTTGAAACACAAATCTAATCAACTATCCAGGGAACAAGTGGTCTTATTTCATTTTTTTTGTTAATCTGAGCCCTATATTGAGTATACATTCATGTGATTGTGTAATTGATGCATCCATTATACTCTCTCACTCATTTTCAAGTTACGCTTCGCAGCAAGGCCGAATAATGTTACATTGTACACAAAATTTGCGACGATTGACTGAATTTTACGTTATTAAGTCAGCACAGAATTTTAAAAAAGACGTGACTGAAATAAAATAGAATTACATACCACCCAAAAGCAATTTATATTTATCGGTGTTGCACATACTTTATGTATAATGTCACTACATGTATCGCAACGTTTTGGAGTAGTAAAGACTCATTTACTCCTAAGTTACATGTCTTTCGTTTTCTATACTAACGTCCCATTTTGTATGGCGTGTTTGCAAAGCAGTAAAACGTTTTCTCAAAATGGAAACAATATTAAGAAAAACAAAAAAACTGTTGCTGTATCTGCACGAATTATTTGTTTAGACAGTAGCACAACATTGATAATAAAAACCGTATGCATAGAAGAAGAAAAAGAAAATGAAGGAAATAAAAAAAGATTAGAGAAGAAGTAAAATAATACATGCACAGATAAATGTATAGGTGTAGAAAATGAGAAAAAGAAATGAAGAACACGGTGAGGAAGAGGGGAAACACGGTATGGACCCGACTTAAATAGTAACATTATCACTTACTATAATTAGAAATTCGTATTGAGCATCACATGAATTTATCAATGAAAATTTATGGCATTGTTAAAAGGCCGCATGTAGAATTTCACAGCAACGTTCAAAGCTTACAATGTCACGTTGATGTAGTTTTCATGGTTTTATCATACAGAAAAAGTCACGTGTGAGTACACACTATTTTTACTCCTTATTCTTCTTTGCTTTCCCGTAGTATAATTGATTCATATTACACATCTGTGGACGATTCAACAACAATACTGTACAACTAGAATAAACTGTTTTAGCTACACTGTAAAAACTGTGTGCAGCAATTAAACACATTTCTAACTAGAATATTAGTGCTATCTTTTTGTAAACATGTTCGAGGCTAAACGTTGTGTATTAAGTCACTAGACATCCGTGTCCAATTTTTAATCATTAGGTGTTAATCTGAACATTTTCTAGACACGTTTGCTATATCACTTTCTAAGCACTAATGTTTAAATGCTACACGCTTTTTACAGCATAGTGCTGTCAAGATATTCACATAGAACAGCTGACATAATGTCGACCTGAACATTTGTCGCATTGACATATTGATACAAAATCAGTAACGGCGATATAGCATGAAACAAATCAGTACGGAGCTTTATGATTAAATCATGAAGCTTTTCTCTTTTGTCCATGTTTGTGCGTTTCAATATGGTGAGTGCCTCTGTGTGTATATTGTATTCATCTATTTAAATACGACACTTGCCTCAGCCAAAAGCTCCTCTTCCGCAAGTCCGTGCGGTAGTGAAAAATGCATTAATGTACATTTACATAAGACATACAAATATTATAATCTAAACAAAAAGAACACATAGACAAAAATTATGACTATAACAAAAACAATAACAACAATAAAAATAAACGAACACATAAAGTCATGAAAAAGACCAACATTGCAACATAAAAAACAAATTTAAAACTAACTTTCACAACACCTTCACAGCACTTTACTTGTATGAATTTCCGTTAAAGATAAAATATAAAGATATCTGAAAATGCGCCCCAACATTTGGGCATATTGCCGTCTTGCAATAATGATTCTGGAAGTTTGATTAAGATGAACATTTTTGGCACGATCTTTTTTTATGGAGACTTTTACCCGATATATGGGCAATGGATTCTGCATGCAAAGTTTGAGTCAAGAAGGTATTGAATGGCCGTCCGCAGCTAAATAGTGTCACTGGCGTTCTACTTCACACGTATTGTTTGGAAACAATAGAGTTTCTTATTGTGTAGGAGTGCAAGTCCAATGTGATAATCAGTCTTTTATGTTAATGCAGGTTATCTCGAAATTACACAGTCATGTCTCCATTGATAGCGTGAGATGCAGTACTCGTCCATATACTTCTGAGTCCACGTTTTCTTTCAAGTATAAACGTTGATGCATTTAATGCGACAACCCATTAGTTCGAAATATAACATACATGCACGCACACACACACTCACTCACAAACAAACAAACAAACAAACAAACACAAAACAGTGAAATGAAATTGATATCGTTCTCACTAAACTGAATGCATGGTGTAAGATTACATGGCCAATTTGGTTTCATTGTGGCCGCGATCACTGTCATCTAAATTCCACGGTAAATATAGGGGAAAAGAACCATGGGTATAATCATGGAAAAGTGCACATTAAGCTCAAAACTTCAGGTATATGGCGTTCTGTTTTCCAATCAAACATTTAAACTATACTAGTTAACTTTTCAGCGAGTTGTTCTGAGATTGCAGGCCCACTGTTTTTGCTCGCGCTATGCGTTGGCAATCAAAAACAATCCAATAAAGGTGCTTTGTATGAAAGTTATCACACTAAATTCAGAATAAACTAAATTTAAATGACTGTATCTTGCTTTCTGATACCACAAGATATTAGCAATAAAAAACGATGTCATAACACGAAAGTATGACTGATAACCACACACACAGGTGAAACGCAAGCGATGTACAAGGGAGTATGTAAATTAGCATTCTGCGATGACCAATCAGAATTCACCAACGTTGCTATGGGTGGAGCCTATTCCACAGCACTCCGGTCTGACTTTTCGCACTCGTTTCTGAAACTGAAAAAAACTTCTCCAGAAAAACACTCTTTTTATAGCTTTTCCTTCATCATTTCACTCCGAAACTTCTACATGATGAAGATAAGACTTTAGACTTCAAGATAAGTTAAAAACTGAAAATCATAAGTTCCAACCAATTTTGACTTTAGACACGATTTTCTCGGCTCGGACATCTCCGACTTGTGTCTCATTTTGTTGTGGCGGGTCACATATAAATATCAAGAGATTCTTCTGGCTTCTCTCGGCAGTAGTGTGATTTTCCCTATGTTTAGTATAGGTGATGTGATTCTGAATGTTTTTCCACAATCTGAAATTTATTAATGGCTTTTCTCCAGTGTGTGTCGCGCATGTGTTTGCATTGACTAGATTTCTCGAAAAATGGCCAACTTTACGACTTGCTGACATTCATAATGGTTTATTCTCCGTATGTGTTGAAACGTCTGTAAGAAGAATCCGTTTATTAAACGTGTTATCTACACTCATGCATCTCATTATGGTTTTTCTCACAGTCGTGTGTCTCTCATGATGGCACGAAGATTTGACTACTGATCAGTGATGTTTTACACCTCAGAAACATCTAAATGGCTTTTCTCCAGTGTGCGTTCATCATGTGGGTTCCGAGAGATTACTTGCCACCCTGAATGTTGTTTCCACAATCAGGACATTTACAATGCTTTATCCGAGTGTGTGGTTCTTTTGTGGTTAGCAAGATACTCCGCTGATGAATGCTTTTCGCACTCTGGACATTTATAATGGTCTTCCTCGTGTGGGATCTTTGTGTCTCTCAAGATGAATGACGGTGAATGTTCTCGCCATAACTAGAAATTCCGTTGCTTTCTCCATCCGCTTGTAGTCCCGCGAAGCTTGAACTGCGTGACGCCAAAATTGTTCCCTCTCATGATGGTTTAAAGGCAGTGCGACTTAAAAGGATCGCTTTATGTGATTATCCTGAAATAAACAAACAAAACTAAACTTGAACTCAGTTTTTCAAAGAGTAGGTGATCTGCGCATCTACCCCAACATCAAAGTCACTAGACAATGGAAAACTCCATTTTATAATTTAATTGGTTAACCCATTGCAAAGACGGGAATGTGCCATGTTTAATCTAGGATGATAGAGAAATTTCTCGCAGGCAGAGGCATTAATTAGAATATGATACTTCACGTTTTGCAAATATTGATCACTGGCACCAATTTTAGAAGTTGCTTATAATCTCGTACATATTCAGGGGCACTAATATAGTCCTCCCGCCCCCCTTCTCATGAAAGGCCTACATGGCTATATCCACTACCAAAACTAACAGAAAGAGGCAGATACATGCTACATACTCTTGCAAAAAACAATCAACTACTTAACGCCCCGCTTTGATTTTATCGACCTAATGCATTCAATGAGACTACCCTCATCTGTATGATCTAATAAATTAGGGATAATATTGCTATTGAGCTATGACAATGGATTAGCATCTTATCAACTTAACCCTAATTCAAGCTGGGCTTTTTTGCTATGTATATGTCTGGGGGCGGGGGGGGGGGCTGATTCCGCCCTCGCCCACCCCCCCCCGAAGATCTCGGCGTCGACCGCAGGCGAGTCGCGCCGAAAATGCGCCGACGGCACAGGTCACCCATCACGTGTAATCTACAAGACTGATAGTTAATTACATGGGAATTAATTTCCATAGTAATTAATTTATGCTAATTTATGCATAAAAGTTCGTAATTAACTCTAAATCACATCAATTAAAGAGCGCCCAAAAATGCAATTTTTGGTCAGAAACACTCTTTTAAGTGTTTCTTAAGACAAAATGTAACTACGAAAACAAATCCTGAAATCAATGAATTTCCTATGTATTTCATTGTTTTGTGAATTTCTTTATGATATTTCTTTGTTTTTTCGACGCTGTTGTTTTCTTTCGTTTTTCGCTGAATTGTCGGGGGCACACTTTTGCGACATAAAAGCACAATAATTGAGATTGGCAACGGTAGGCAGTTAAAGTAAAATAAATCATACATTTATGAATTTCTGGCTGAAACACAAATGTTGTACTGAATTGTAAGCACAAAATCCGTTTTTGAGCGATATTTTGGGATGAATGGCAAGTACAATAATGTTACGTAACTTCGTAACCGCGTACCCGGACGTCGCAATTTGGTCTTAAAAATGTGGGAAAGAAGAGACCGGTGCCCGAATATTGCGCGATAACGTCTGGGGGGGGCGGATACCGCCCCTGCCAGCCTTTTTAGGGTTTAAGTATCGGGCACATGATCTCTGATCGGGGTGACCTTGCAATGTGACTCTAATCAGTTATGGGTGTGTTACATTATATACTTCACCACCGTTACTAAAATCCGACGAGCCAGCCAAGCGGCCTACAAATGAATGCTACCACATTCTTGGCATTCTATAGACTGATTTGTAGTTATATCATAGCCAAGAAAAGGTCAATGCTTTTCATTTTTCATTTCATTTATTTCCAAAATTCATAATAAAAAAAGTAGCATAAAAATGCAATATAAATATGAATCAATTAACTCATCTAATTATAACGGATGGATTATGAGGCTAATCCAATAAAAATGTAATTACTGATATTCATAAAGTGTACAAGTTAATTATATACAGTTCTAAATATTTAAAACTAGGCAGTCGGTAAAATTTGTGATTGTGATGTAGAGAAGTAGATACAGGATATTCCGTGAATAATCAGAGGAAGCAGCAAGATTTCCAGTCCTAATCAACAATAAAACATATGCTGTTAGAGATCATCTACTCGCGGGGCAAACCCAACTGTGCGATCAGTATACACCATTTTTTTCTTAAAGTTGATATTCATTAGGAAAGTTAATTCCACAAATTTACGTTTTACTCTTATAATTTAAATGAGTGTATCTAACATTTATGCAGTTTAACATGCCATGAAAGTGTGTCGGCTTCGGTTTTATGAATAAAATTGCGATAAATGTGACTGCCTCTCTCCATCTCGCGAAACCGGCCGGAAAGGGCCTTTTTGTGTGACTCTAATCAGCCCCGCGGGATACGTACACGCAGCTGCCACGCGACGGAACTGCCAGATAACGCATACAGTTCATAAATGTGTGTGTCAGCTCCATATCTCCTGCAAATCCGGCTTAAGTATTGGTTTTTAATGTTAATCTGTCTGACATACATTTGTCCTCTTCCGTGGGTTAAAACATGATCACTGATGTCCCATTATTATGTCATTATTTGGCCGCGGAATGGGACTAATCTCCGAAAATTCGTGTTTAACTCACCCGAGTGCGCGAGAGGCTATAGGTCCCTATTCATGGAAATAGCTGACAACAAACCCCACAATGTCTGAACTTAGACATCGTGTTCGAGAACTAAATCTCAGCGTTGACTTATTGTATGAATCATGTTGCGAGGTAGAATTCCTCTGACATAAAAGAGTCTAAGTAACTGGCGCGTGTAATTTAGATCTAACTACTTTTGTTCTGTGTGCTTTTGCTTGAATACTGCACGCGCAGGTAAGTCGTTACAATCGCGTCAGCTATGTGATCTGATAGAACATGGCTCCGGTGCGTCCGGCCCGAAGCCGGCTGGTGGCGACTCATGCTGGCAGCCGGCAGACTAACTCCAGCTGCTAAGAGCCTATTACGACACAACTAGAGCATTACTCGGCGCATGAATCGAACCCAGCAGAATCTGCAGATCATATTCCAGCTTCGTCTGGAAAGAATACGAAGTTTCGGCAGGCTGATTGTCCTATTTTTTCTTATATATGATATGTCGTAATGATTTAAATTAATATCAACTGCATTCTTCCATGGTGAAAGAGGTAAAGTCTCCGTCTGATAATGAGTCACAAGTGCAAATCGCCGGCCGACTCGGAACGTTGACCTCCAAGAATAGCGCATAATACAGGCCGATATGTAAACACTGGAGTCGGTCTTTTTCCCCTTCAGCGTTTTTTTTCCTCCAAACAATGAATTTCGTAGAACATGTAGAACATTAAGTTGGAAATAATGAGACGTAAATTCAAATGAAGTATTAGGCCTACTTTTCTTTTTCATAAGTGGGATAACACCAAGTCCAGGTTGTCTTTTCAGCCAATACGCATAGAGCTACGTACCCGAAGTTGCCCGCAAGTCCACGACCGTCTCTGTACGTCACAGCAAAGGGCGTTTGGACAGCAACGAGCATTAGGTCCCGAGTTTGGTGTGATGTTTACCTAATTTCGCTTTTATGGAAGGGTTTATTGCTTGAATGGGAATTCAAGTTTCATTTGTAACGGCTTTAACTCCCGTAATGTATATGTCATATTATGTTCTTCATAAATGTCTCCTTTAACGTCGCGTTGGAGACGATTTTGATTTCAACTATAACACGCAATATCCTCATAGACCCCCCAACAAGAGATTAACTCGGTACTTAGTCTCCCACGGTAAACGCACCTGGCCTTCACCAGTCAAAGCATAGGATTGCCTTTAAAATTCTTCTTTTCAGTGTACGGCTGTTTGTCTGGAATTGCTGCTCCTGCAATATCTTCTGAAGTATTCAATCATCAACCTAACGGCTTCTCGTTCCAGTTAACAACTTCTTTACCTCAGTCTGTTGTGAATAGATCATGGGGTAGAAATCTTTTTTATCTGCCGAACACATGTTGTGGAACATTACGAGAAGAATAAATGCGACTACTCCTTACCAATTTAAATCAACCCTGAAAACCATTCTCATGAAAATGCACTTTTAATCTGTGATTATCCTTCTATTTATTTTCTTTTGTAATTTGTCACGTTCTCGCTTTGTCATTATATTGTCTGGTCTCGACTAGCGGCTATGAGAGCAAAAGAACTTGACATAGATAGGTGGATTTAGCGCATTATAAAATGCTTATTTATTATATTACAAAAATAACACAGAACCACAGGGTAATATGATAACTCGAACAACGGAGCTAGCGAAGGGGTGACGCCGGAGTTTGTCCTATACGGGGAGGCGTCGTGGCACATTCAGATCCCTTTAAATTGAGAACAAGTCTAATCTGCATCTAGAAATAATTTGCTATATTCAGGGAAAGGATAAAAATAGGCCATATGTAAGAAGGCTTGTTGTACAAATGTCACACGATTCTTAGGCAGTGAGCTCTATCGTTATACCATTTTCTCTCGCATTTTGTTTGCTAGTTTTGAAGGATTTGTACGTACATGTTTACCGTCTCCAGCAGTACTAAGAGCGTGTTGGTATGATGAAAGTGGTAACCTATTGTACCAAAACAATCCTATCTTTGTCACTGAAGCAAAGAGCATGACAACTCGAGCATCCAACTATGTGTTTTTCTTACACCATAACTCACAATATTGGACACTCGTCCTATGATTGATTACCTTTATGCCTTGAAAAGGTCGAATTCAACTACTTGTAAAAACTACTCGAAGTTGATTAGCGAAGGAATACATGGAAAACTGACATGACTTAACTTATTTAATAGGTGCGGCACATCGATATATGCACACTATTGATTTCGTCTCCGATGCATGTTGTGTGGAAATGTTCTCAGCAGTCTTAGTGTCTCAACAAAGATTAAAACCCCTTATCAGTAAATCGCATTACTCGATTGGTCAGTCATCAGATGGGACAGTATAACACAGATGTACACTGTCTGTTGCCTGAAGTTAATCCTATATGGCAATTCATTTCTTCTCCTCAGCTCAGATTTCGGCTGTATACGCGGACTAGTGTATTCACTGTTATGACTTATAAGGTTGCAGTGGATGTCCAAGTACACGTCATTATCCGAACGCGATCTCGAAGGTTAACAGTATTTATCATGGAGTGCGTTCAATCCATATGGTGTAATAGCGTAAGTTATACAATCTTATGCATCATCACATAAGCGAGCTCTAAATCACCTGTGCTGATTGCTGACTGTTGCGGGTACATTGCGTAGTCTTGTAGCCCCACACTGCTCTAAATCAATATTGTTTTTCTCGCATAGTGCACTCTATTCATTGATTGGGATTATTATTCTTTGATATTGGTATTTTATTTAAGCACATTTATAGTGCTGGAATGTTTTCAGATAAAGTATGTTTCCTTTCCAGTCAATGATTAGTCTCCTCGTCTCCAGTTTCTATAGACACTATCCTTGGATTGGCATAACACGCCTAATTTCATTTGGATTGTGGTGTGTGGGGGTGACATTATGTACAAATACTAAACACAAAAAGTAATACCCCTTTTCAACTACCATATTTTTACCAAAAAAGTTTGTGCAAAATAATTGGCTCCAAGAGTATTCCTCACCGAATACCGTAACTTCATGTTGACAATTGTTTGACTTGATCTCGTCGCTTATTGGTCGTTTAGTGGAATGGCAGTGCATTGATAAATGGTCAAAAATGCCAAAAGTCACAGGAGTCATCTCTTATGCCAAAATATGAATTTTTGCTTAAATATTTTGTCAAAGTTGCTCACCAAACTTGACATGGTTACACCTCCATTCACTGTTAGTCAGCACTACACTTAATAAGATAGCATCATTTTCTGAAAATATGGGATTTGCTTTTCTCCACTCTCTTGTGCATGTAGTTATATCTTATTGGCAGTTTATACTGTTTCTTAAATTGAGCAAACAGTCAAATATTTAGTTTAGCTCGCACGAACTCGTAAAAATCATTGCCAAAAAGTCCCAATAGTAGGAATTATTAGGATAACGACATAGCAGCAATTAACTCATACTGGAAGTCAATTATTAAATCATAGTTGCACTTATGAATACCTAGCAAGTGTCAGAAATCTGCCTAAGTGTAATACATCCCACATAAATGACTCGCTATAGTGATTGATATATTGAGAAATAAGTGACATCTTTTGCTGACGTTAACTGATGCTATGGTTTATACCCTCATGCATGACTTTGACGGGCACTTCACACTCCGAACAATTCTACATCACATTATTGTTTAAGTGGTGCCTGAAACCTTGCCAAATTGTGCTCACAACCTTCCGCCTCTTAAATTAGTTATATGTATTGTGCATTATCGTGGCTAAATCTGTGGTTTTTAGTTTTGTGTTTACAGTAGCATGTACGCTCCATATTTTCACTAAATGCCCATGCCACTGAATATGTATTTGCGTATTGTGCCTTGAGGCATTCAACCAAACTTAAAGAAGCAAGGTGAGTGTGCTTTTTCATAACTGGCTTTCATTGCTGGTTCTCACTATGTGACGAGTAAAACAACATATGCGAACAGATACCATTACTCTGGGTCTTCCAATTGTCATACTGTATCTTTTCTGAGACTTGAAGAGATGAGCGTTTCACACTCATTAGTTCCAGACGGCTCGACACTGCACTTGCCCGTTGCGGGGCAAGTAACAAGATGTCGGCAATATACAAAATGTAAAATTACTTGCCTGATTGTAGCATTTGATGCGCATATTTCTATCGGTGGTGTGGTAAATTTTATTCTTTGTGTTGCTTATCGATAGACATAAAAAATCTGGGAAAAAAATTATAAATACATCTAGTCGGAGACGCTCCTCCTTTACTACTCTAAATGCTTTGGTCACGCTCTGTGGATGTTTGCTGCCGTTCATATTGTTTGAGTATAGGATGGAGATGGATCTCTCATAAGCGGATCAGAACGTAGGTAACATGTGAACCCGAGCTGCTTGACGCGAGTCCATATGCTTTTCTCCAGTGTGCTTCCAGCCCCGTCTAAGTGCTCCGTCGTGCCGAAGATCGTCGCACTCTTCTTGCTTGCTGCTGGGAGTGTATTAGTGCAGGGAATCGGGGAGTGGTTGCGTCATGTGCTTATCTGAGGCCCAAGTGCTGAGCTGTATATTTATGCTTTTTGCCAAGGCCTGTGTGGCTACCAAGTTCTGTGGTAGAAGATTACCTGCTGCCTGGAGGCTGAAAGTGGCTATGCTTTATTGCATCGATGTCGTGTTTGAATTTTATTCACTGGTCTTTCTCCAGTAATGTATTCCTGAATGTCGTCCTTACGTATCGCGAGAATTATAGGTGGCTAGTTTGTAGCTAATTCTTATCTATTTCAGAGTAATTGCCCCTCAGTATTCACGGAGCGTGTGACCCCAATGTGTATACAATTATATTTGGCGCGTATGCTTGTCGTGAAGAAATTCTCCCTTCACAGCTTACATTACATTTTGTTAATACTCGTTTTACTCCCTGCAATATCTCGAGGTAATCCAAGTTGAGACATATAGCAAATAGTTTTACGCACAATCTAGACATCGCGAATAGGTGGTATGTTTTTACTTCCAATATGTTCACTAAAATAAGTCGTTGACCGCTCCTTACGTTACACAAGACATGTGGTCATGGTTCTTTCATCGAGAGAGTCTGGACTTATCTTTAGATTGCATGAAAGTAGTAGGCCTGAGGCTCCTGGCATTGTTAGAATTTCACACAAAGACTTGATACTTCGCTATCTGTAATAGTCCTGAATGAAAAGAACAAACAAGATAAGGCGAGCTTATACAGCGTGCAAAAGTCACGTCGGTCCGACCTATGGGTGGTCATGTAGCTGGTCTCCATACCGATCACGCGCGTCATGCCGCGCTCCGTAGCGGGTGATGGAGCTTGACGAGCGCATTAAAAAAAAGCCTGTTAAATTCCTATCACAAGAGACTTTGAGCCTCAAACTATATTACGCCCTGATCAAGCTGGTAAACTTAGGTCTTATTATGGGTTACTAGGGTGGAATAAAATTTGCAAAGATGGATTTGAACCTCCAAAATCACGCCAGGCTGAAACTGTGGAAGTGATATACTTTGCCAATGCCTGAAGTATGTGAACGATCGTACTGTATATAAAAGTGTCACCGTATCAAGCAACAATTCCACAGATAATCATCAAATGTTTGTATTGATTCATTGTTGATTTTAGGTAAAGTGGACTAACCTGTTGTTGCCTTTTTTTGCACAAATCAGATTCCCTGCAGAACTGGAAAAACTGCAATGCCATATAACATAGCGACAGTATTATTTGTGAGAAATAATATTTTTTAATGTTTGATTAATTTTTTGGGCAAGCAAATTTGCTTTCGGGCAAGTAATAATTTCAAAAATGTGATAAGTTACCTTTGCCGAAGGGCAGTAAAAAAAAAGTTGTCGTGCCTGCTTCGGTATCTGATAGGATAATAAAAATTGGTTGATGCTTCCATTTTATTCCATTTGGATTCATCTCGCAAACTTTCGTAAATCATCTTGCGATTGGAATTGTTACATTTCCTGTAAGATGTGTTTTCAGTCTTAGTTTGGTTATTTGTATCGTTGAATTGTTCAATTTCCTGCAGAACCTGTTTAACCTTTAATTTAGCCTTGTACGCCATTTCTCAAATCAGGA
>JZLH01S0006697.1:0-24508 GCA_001188425.1 Eucidaris tribuloides | reverse complement strand
AATGTCAGGAGTGTGGAAAGAAATTTGGTCACTTGTGCAGTCTTGAACTACGCCACATCTGTGTCAAACCTAATGAGGTTTTAGTTTAACAAATCAGTCCGTAGACTTCTGGGAGGGCACACAGATGAGATAAGCCATTTGAATATAGCAGTGTGGAAAGACGTAAGGTGCTAAAATACATTCTTGTGTTACCCATGACTGCATAGTATTTGGTCATAATGACTTACACTTGTACTCCTCATCTCTCTCACACTGAAAGGATATGTGTAGGTATGGTGCAAAATTCTGTAGTCAAACATCACTTTTAATTCACAGCAGATTAGACACTCTGCCAGTCATGTGAATAATTGACTGTTTTTATGCAACTGCCCTGAAAGGGAGCCAGGGGGGTTATGTTTTCATGTTGTATGTCCATACATTTGTAATTCCGTGTGTCAGTTCATCTGCACTTTCTGATAAAAACATTTTTTGAATGTCTCGTGGATTGTAAAGGGCTGCAACACCACCATGTCTTGTCGTGGAATTTTCTTCGAGTATCCATGTTTTTCAGCCAGTTGTGTGGAAACACTACTCGGTCTGCCCCTGTGATTTGCAAAAGAAAACTGTGTAGTGTTGGCCGTAGGTGTCGTATTATTTTGTTCAAACAAAGTGGCCCTCTTCCTATTCAAATGTACACCATCTGTATGGAGAGATGAGTATCAGGGCAGATCTAATGTCAATAATCGACCATTCATGCGTATTGGCCAGAAGTTTTGTGCAAGCATTCACCCTGTTAACAAAGGAATGATTAAGGGGTGATTGATATTACTGGTGGATTATGGTCCATCTTGTCAAAAATTTGATGTCATTGTGTGACTATTTCATTACATAGTAATGTTACCTTTCCAACAAATCCATCCTCATCATTATTGTTTTGGTTATTAGTGCCAGGATACACAATAACTTCCACTTTATTTGTTGTAACATAAAAACATATATATTTTCTTTGTGGGATATTATTTAAATATACAAGAAATATTAACAGTGCACAACTGCACAGACATCCTTAAAATCCTGTAAATGGCCTGCTGTCACTTTTCTTTACACTTCTCAGGTTTCTACATGTTTTAGGGCATTAACTAGTTAATTGGTGATCTGCGTAAACGCGGATCACCATAGATATTGTCAAAATCTTTATTATTTTTGGTGATCCGTGTAAACAAGATCACCATAGATATTGTCAAAATCTTTCTTTTTATTATTTTTTATTCCTGTTTCTTTCTGACCATTTCTTGTTACCACGATATCTCATTAACGCCATCATCAATCATCTTGTAACTTAATATAGTTATGTCACGTGTCAACACCTCAACACACAATTTTTGTCAGTGTTGTCACTTGCCCGTGACGTCATCTATGACGTCATTAGTAAAAAAGCTAGAGTTAACCTACATTTGCAATATCTCGAGCCGGCGGTCGAATAAAACAACCAAACTTGGCAAGGGTCAAGTTCAGGTCATTGGTCATCTTTTGGTCCAAACCAGGTGCGCGCGCGCGTCTTCACATGCGTGTACGGGCGCGTCAAAAGATAAAAATGCTCCAAATGACTTCTTATTAATGGTACTATATGTTTCAGGTCATTTGGAGCATTTTAGTGCGCGCGCGCGTTTTTTTTCGCGCGCACCCCTTTCCCCGACCGAAAAACGTATTTTTTCGATGGATTTAGATGTCTGACTGAATTCTACATCGTTTAGAACCCTTTCCCGACCATCAGGAACCAAAATATTGCTTATATGCCCAAAAAATATAAATGCGCGCGCATTGCGCGCGTAGTGAAAGATGGGCATTTTTAAATCGCTGATAACTCTCTAGAATTAATACTTTTTATTGCTTATTCTGATAGCCTATGATGTGTAGATAAGGTTTCATATATCACTTTCTATGACAAATTCTTCTGACGTCACAAAGTAAAATCGTGTTTTGAGCATATCTCATGACTGGAGAAGAGTGTGATAACTAAACTTGGTACACAGTAACTTCAGGTCAAAGGTCATCACTGGTGCTCATCATATGCGTGCGGGAGTCACGACGAACGCGCACGCTCACGCCGAAATATTAAGTAATTTTACACAGAGAAGTTAAGGTGAAAATTGACAGCTTCGAACAAGTTATGATACGCCATACACACTATCACAATCTCTTAAGGTCTACTGATCGGAGCGAATACGCGGATCACCAATTCGTCTAAGTGACGAATTAAAATCTAGTTTATTCCTGTTTCTTTCTGACCATTTATTGTTACCACGATATCTCATTAACGCCATCATCAATCATCTTGTAACTTAACATAGTTATGTCACGTGTCAACACCTCAACACACAATTTTTGTCAGTGTGGTCACTTGCCCGTGACATCATCTATGACGTCATTAGTAAAAACGCTAGAGTTAACCTATATTTGCAATATCTCGAGCCGGCGGTCGAATATCACAACCAAACTGGGCAAGGGTCAAGTTTAGGTCATGGGTCATCTTTTGGTCCGAACCACATGCGTGCGCGCGTCTTCACATGCTTGTACGGGCGCGTCAAAAAATAAAAATGCTCCAAATGACTTCTTGTTAACGGTAGTATATGTTTCAGGTCATTTGGAGCATTTTAGTGCGCGCGTGTTTTTTCGCACGCACCCCTTTCCCACCGAAAAACATATTTTTTTCGATGGATTCAGATGTCTGACTGAATTCTACATCGTTTAGAACCCTTTCGCGACCATCAGGACCCAAAATATTGCTTATATGCCCAAAAAATAGAAATGCGCGCATAGTGAAAGATGGGCATTTTTAAATCGCTGATAACTCTCTAGAATTAACGGTGACCCCTACTTTTTATTGCTTATTCTGATATATGATGTGAACGTAAGGTTTCAGATATCATTTTCTATGACAATTCTTCTGACGTCATCTATGACGTCACAAAGAAAAATCATGTTTTGCTCATATCTCATGACTGGAGTAGAGGGTGATAACTAAACTTGGTACACAGTAACTTCAGGTCAAAGGTCATCACTGGTGCTCATCATATGCGTGCGGGAGTCAAGACGAACGCGTACGCGCGCGCCGAAATATTAAGCAATTTTTGACAGAGAAGTTAAGGTGAAAAGGGACAGCTTCGAACAAGTTATGATACGCCATATAGCCTGTCACAATCTCTTAAGGTCCACTGATCAGAGCGAATACGTGGATCACCAATTCGTCTCAGTGATGAATTAAAATCTAGTTACAAAATGAGTTTTCATATTCTCTGGTGACTTCATGATTGGAGCATATGGCAGTTCGGCTATCTTGTATCTGGTTCAAGTTTTAGTTTTGTTTTGTTTTTCATTCAGGATGTAACATAGGGAGTCGTGTAACTCACACTGACCTTGAGCCATCAGACAGGGAGAATGTGTCCACCAGTCCAAGCTTTGTTGTGACTACAGGCGATGGAGAAAAGCCGTACAAATGTGTAGATTGTGGTGAAACATTCACCCGTCTGTATCATCTTGAGAGACACAGATCACACACTGGAGAAAAACCATGTAATTGTCAAGAGTGTGAAAAAACATTCAGCAGTACACAACAATTGAATAGACATACATGATCACACAGTGGAGAAAGGCCATTTAAATGTCCAGATTGTGGGAAAGCATTCAGCCTTCAACATCATTATATAAGACATAAGAGATCACACACTAGAGAAAAGCCTTTTAAATGTCCAGATTGTGGAAAAACATTCACAGGGCAGAGTAGTCTTCTGACGCACATTAGAATGCACACTGGAAAAAAGCCATATGAGTGCCATGAATGTGATAAAACATTTTCTTGGCACAATAGTCTTCGTAGGCACATCAGAACACACACTGGAGAAAAGTCGATCGTATGCCACGAGCGTGGAAAAACATTCACTCAGCGGAGTACTCTTCTCATACATATGAGAACGCACACTGGAGAAAAGCCGTATGGATGTCACGAGTGGGATAAAACATTCAGTCAACAGTGTAATCTTCGTGCACATATGAGAACGCACAGTGGAGAAAAGCCATATAGATGCCAAGAGTGTGATAAAGTATTCACTCAGAAGTATAGTCTTCTTAGGCATGTGAGAACACATACCGGAGAAAAGCCATTTTAGTGTCAGAAGTGTGGAAACAAATTTGGCCACTCAAGCAGTCTAATGAAACACATGAGAAGACATATCGGAGAAGGCCGTATAAATGACAGTAGTGCAAACTGACATTGGATGTACCACATGGTTTCCAGGTGCCATATAGTGTAGCCCCCTCTCATGTCAATTAGAAGTAGAGATTTATAGTCTATGGTTGGGTATTGTACTTGGAACCAACGAGTTGTGTGTGTTGTATTATGAATAGAAATTATGCTCAACTGAAATATACAGCAACAGCTGCATGAAACAGGAACTGAACAGATAATAGAGGAACACTGTTACGGTTCCATGGCACTATCACAGGAACAAAGGTTTGAAAGGGGTTTTGGATTGTACTAAACAAATTTGGCTTGTAAAATCGTTTTTATCACTTCATTGAATCTGTCAATCTTCTGTAGATCAAATGGGTTTGAAGATTTTGTCCAACCAGTGACAAGATAACGATGGAATCTGACGATCCACTACTGCAGCATACATACATGTACATATAGGCCACAGCTATATCTTTCAGTGATCAGCGCTATCACACTGCCGGTCGGCCAGTCCCTTGATTCTGTAGTTCAACATCATCCGCAAATAGCCGAAGTTGTACCAATGATAGGTGACACCGAGCCAATTTGTGGTTTTGGAGGAGAGTGGTAAAAAGCTGGGGGATTTTGGTTTCAGATGGGTGATAAATCCATGGGATTTCTTCATTTTCTGAATGGTTAGGCCATAAGAATAATGTACGTTTCCAGAATTAAAACAACTTACCATGCTAGCCTATTTCTAGAGTCTAATGGAATTATCCCAGTGAGTAAAGGTCCAGCTATATTGAATGTATGTCAGAGAATATATTAGACCGACAATCTTAGCTGATAACTAGTCGATATTGACCTGGTTTTAGACTTTTCTCACTAAATAGTGTGATATTTCCAGTTCCAGGTAAAAGTATACATCACTCTATTCTGCGGTACAGTAGTATTGATCTGTGTTGAGGAATCCTCTCTGAGAGTCTCCATTTCATCAACTCAGTCAATGTGGAACACAGCTTGTCTTGATCTCCACCAGTGATTGGTTGACAGTGACAATTCGGAAAAGAAGGCTGTGTACTGCATTGTGTATCTGGCCATAGGTGTTGTATTATATTCTGCGCAAACATGGTGACTCCATTCCTATTCAATTACCCTGCTTCTCCAAAAGCAGAATTTTAATCCTTGTCCCCTGGGGTTTTCCTTTCTCTCTGTAAACTCTTGATGCTGCTTACCTTTTACCCTATTTTTGAACTTATGTAGTAACATTGACAATCAACTGATGTAAGTTCTGATTCATCCAGGTAAAAAGTCAAATAATTATATAAATCAAGGCAACTGGACTTACATTTGTACTTTGACGAGAACGTTTCGCCTCCTATCTGGGACGCTTCTGTGCAGAGTCGCAACGACGCTAATTTCCCGCCACCTCTTCAGAGGAGCTGATGAAGCGTCCCAGATAGGAGGCGAAACATTCTCGTCAAAGTACAAACGTAAGTCCAGTTGCCTTGATTTATATAATTATTTGTTAACATTGAAATGTTTTTAAATTATCTGAATTGAAGAATTGAAGCAAATTTAATTTCTACTGCCCTTTAATAGGTCACTTGTTTGTTTTTTTATTAAGAGGCCATGTGTTTGTTATCTTTACACATGAATTAAACTTAAAACAAAACAAATAGACCCACAAATAGAGAAATTATACTCTGGAAACAACACAAGGGAAAGATGATGTCAGAGAGAAGCACACAGAGAAGGGTCACCTGTAGTATTAGCAACTACACTATCACTTATAGTAAACAACACCCTCTTGGGCAATCCATCTAAAAGGCAATAAACAATAATCTGTAACACAGGATAAGAATCTACATGTGAGTTGGTAAATCTGGGGTCTAGGCTCTTAGTGGCAAATTTTCATCATGTATGGAGAGATGAACATTAGGGTAGGTTTCATCATTGTCAATAATCAACTGTCCACACTCATTGGCCCGAAGTTTTGTGTTCACCCTGTCTACAAATGTTCTATATATGGATAATTTTGATATTGTCTCAGATTTGATGTCAGTTTGTTTAACCATTTTGTTACATGACATATTGATGACAGCTTTGCAACTATTGCATCCTCATCATTATTTTAGGCCATTAACCAGTCAAATACAACACAAGTTGTCAAATTCTCTTGTGACTTCATGATTGGGGCAGATGGAAGACCAGCTATCTTGAATATGGCTCAAGTTTGTTTTAGTTTTATTTTGTTTCATTTTTCATTCAGGATATTACGTAGGGACTCGCACTGACCTTGAGCCATCAGAGATAGAGAATGTGTCCACCAGTCCAAGCTTTGCTGTGACTACAAACGATGGAGAAAAGACGTATCAATGTCCAGATTGTGGTGTAACATTCATCCGTCAGTATCATCTTGAGAGGCATAAGAGATCACACAGTAGAGGAAGGCCATATAAATGTCAAAAGTATGGAATAACATTCAGCCGCAAACAAGATTTTGATAGACATAGGCAATTACACACTGGAGAAAAGCCATATAGAGGTCAACGGAAATGTCAAGAGTAGTGGAAAAACATTCAGTCGGCGGTGTACTCTTCTTGTACACATAAGGACCCACACTGGAGAAAAGCCATATAAATGCCCTAATTGTGAAAAAACATTCACTCAGCAGTGTACTCTTCTTACGCACATGAGGACCCACACTGGAGAAAAGCCCTATGGATGCCGTGAGTGTGATAAAACATTCACTCAGAAGTGTAATCTTCGTAGACATATGAAAACGCACACTGGAGAAAAGCCATATAGATGCCAAGAGTGTGATAAAGTATTCACTCAGAAGCATGGTCTTCTTAGGCACATGAGAACACATACAGGAGAAAGGCCATTTGAATGCCAGAAGTGTGGAAAGAAATTTGTCCACTCAAGCAGTCTAATGAAACACATGATAAGACATACCAAAGAAGGCCATATGAATGTCAGCAGTGTGAACTGACATTTGATGTACCTCATGGTTCTCCAGGTTCCGCATTGTGCAGCCCCTTCTCATGTCAATTAGAAGTACAGTTTTATAATGTATGGTTGGGTATTGTACGTGGAACCAAGATGTTGTGTGTGTAGAATGTTGTATTATAAACAGAAATCATGCTCAACTCAAACATAGAGCAAGAGCTGCAATGAAACAGGAATGGAACAAGCCGCCCCGGGGCGCGCGCCCCCAGATAAAAATTCAGTAGAGGAACACTGTTATGGTTCCATGGCACTTATCAGGAGGACAAAGGTTTTGAAAGTAGTTTTGTAGTTTCTGAAGGGAACAAAACCAAAGCAATATTTGGCAGGGGTCAAAGCTGAAATATAGTGTAATTGTTTATAATCATAGATCAAATTACTCCTCTTGTCAAGCAAAATCCCAAAAGGTATAATTTTGTCCTATGTCTAACCTGACCATCCGTTAAGCACTAGTATAGCTTTGGTCGAACAGACAAAGTTTTTTGTCAATCTTTTACAAAGTATTTTACCGTCACCCCAGTTATCAGAAAACAACATCAAACCTACTAAAAATTGTTTACAGTGACAAATTATGATGTTTAAATTAAAGAAGAACATGTAGGGGTATGTACTTACATTACCTGTGGGAAATGTTGGGGGTCCCCTGATTTATATCTCTTGGGCCTCGAGAAAAATAAAATACTTATGTTTGTGCATGATTCTTCAAAACAACTCGTGTATAGTTGTTATATGTTTCAAGGCATTTGATTCTTAAGGCATCTTCAAGTGTTCCTAATCATGTCACTGAAGTTCAATACATGATATTTGAAATTTCAAGTTAAAGATTTTTTTCTTTGGTCGTTTAAATTTGCTTCGTCTAATTAGTCATGCCAGAAAAACATATATTTTGACTTTTGACAAAAAGTTTGTTGACATTTCCACATTTTTGATCATAGCAATTTAATGTATACTCGGACATAAGACAAACTATACCTTTTTGGATTGTGCTTGACAAGATGAGTATATGATATATGATGAGCAGGCGTATAACACATATTGCCTTGTCTATGATCTATACCGTCAAGTCAACCAGGCCAGGTTTGCGAAAATGTCTCCTGAAAGATGAACAGCATAACATAACTTATTTTAATTGTCAACTCATACTTTCCCTCATACCTGTACAACAAGTCCTAAATCTGATTTGAAATCAGTAAAAACATAGATTTCCTTCCCAAGGTGTCGGTGGTTTTAAGCCATCGACACTGCTATGCACATTCGATCCCGTACACATAATCTGAATTGATTGGATGCCAAATTGGTTGACAAAAGGGCACTACTGCTCTTAATACCACACGTGTGATAGCTGAACAGCATGGAGGTCTCTTTTTTATCCCCACCTCCCTGTTTCTACGTATGTGATTACAGGCTGTAGCACTTGTGTGCAGAGTATTCAAAGCCATAGGGAATTCTTGGTCCTTGGCACTGCAATGCAAGCATTTACCCCATGAGGTTTTCAAAATCAATGGTATTTTGGGCCATATTGTGCGTCTGGTGATATTTTGAAATAATCATGAGATTATTATCGTGTATTTATTTTTTTCAAAATGAGTAATTTTATCGCCCAGCACTAGTCTAGGCTCTTAGTGGCAAATTTTCATCATGTATAGAGAGATGAATATTAGAGTGCGTTTCATCATTGTCATTTATCAACTGTCCACACTCATTGGCCAGAAGTTTTGTGTTCACCCTGTCCACAAATGTTCTATATATGGAGAATTTATCTTGGTAGTGAAATAAGTTTGATATTGTCTCAGATTTGGTGTTAGTTTGTTTGACCATTTTTTTTACTTTACATATTGATGACAGCTTTGTACCTAGTGCATCCTCATCATTGTGTAGGCCATTAACCAGTCAAATACAACACAAGCTGTCATATTCTCTTTTGACTTGATGATTGGGGCAGATGGAAGATCAGCTATCTTGAGTATGGCTCAAGTTTGTTGTAGTTTTTGTTTTGTTTCGTTTTTCATTCAGGATATTACGTAGGGACTCACACTGACCTTAAGCCATCAGGGATGGAGAATGTGTCGACCAGTTCAAGCTCTGCTGTGACGACAAAAGATGGAGAAAACTTTTATAAATGTCTAGATTGTGATGAAACATTCACCCATCAGTATCATCTTGAGAGTCATAAGAGATCACACACTGGAGGAAGACCGTACAAATGTCAAGAGTGTGGAAGAACATTCACTCAGAGGTGTAATCTTCTTGGGCACATGAGGACCCACACTGGAGAAAAGCCATTTAAATGTCATAATTGTGAAAAAACATTCACCCTGCGAAGTACTCTTTGTAGGCACATGAGGACCCATACTGGAGAAAAGCCATTTAAATGTCATAATTGTTCAAAAACATTCAATCTGCGGTCTACTCTTCATACGCACATGAGGACCCACACTGGAGAAAAGCCTTATGGATGCCATGAGTGTGATAAAACATTCACTCAAAAGTGTAATCTTCGTAGACATATAAGAATGCACACTGGAGAAAAACCATATGGATGCCATGAGTGTGATAAAACATTCACTCAACGGAGAAATCTTGATAAGCACAGTATGAAGGTGCACACTGGAGAAAAGCCATATAAATGTCAGCAGTGTGAAACAGCATTTACTCAGAGATCCAGGTTTATTGCACACATGAAAACACACCCTGGAAAAAAGCCATTTGGATGTTGGAAGTGTGGAAAGAAGTTTGTCCACTCAAGCAGTCTAGTAAGACACATGAAAAGACATACCGGTACTGGATAAGGCCTCATAAGTGTCAGCAGTATTAAGTGACATTTGATGTACCACATGTTCTGCAGGTTCCACATTGTCTATAAAACATTCTGCCCAGGAAGACTTTGTTAACATTGAATAGCACACACAACATAAACGTTGGTAGCACAGGGTACAGTGCTCAAACAAAGTGAAGAAATAGGAGATGGATTTCTATTTGATATCACAGGGTACCATTTCTATCATTATCTGGCGAGACCAGTTGCTTAGCAGAGATTTTTGGTTGGGGGACTCGGGGGGGAACCTCATAAATTTGTTTGGATGACATATACAAACATATATACATGCACAGTAGATGTTTCTGCACTCACACACAAGCACAGATTAGTTGATTTGTATTTTCTTAATTTGATTTACTTTGGTTGCTTAGATTTCCATCTGTCCTATAATATGCAGTTAATATTATTGATTTGTGTAGAGGAATTGTTTCGGAGTCTCCATTTTGGGAAACGTGGCTCCTCTCAATCTCCAACAGTAATTGGTTGGGTGATGATTAAGAAAAGAAGACCCTGTACTGCACTGTGTATCTGGCCATAGGTGTCATGTTATTCTGTGCAAACACAGTGACCTTTGATCCTGTTCCAATGTTTCCCAACAATACAGAGACGCACATCATGGTGGATCTCTTCATTGTCAATATTTGACCACCGTCGCTCATTGGTCAGAATTGTGCAAGCATTCACCTTGTCAATAAAGACTCTATTTCTTGGGGAAATGTGTCTTGACAGGTTGTGTGACAATTTTATCACATAAAGGTGATAGCTTAACTTTGCAATCATTCTATTATTGTCTTTGTTTTGACCCAAGATGAACAGTAACTTCCTCTTTATTGTCCATAATATAAACAATAGTAATCTTTTTTTTTCTTTCTTTGTTGGTATAATAAAAGATCAGTGATGTGTGATCGAGTCCGGGTCTTGGACTCGAGACCGGACTCGAGTCCGTTTTTGCTGGACTCGTCTCGGACTCGGACTCGAAGGTTCATGACTCGGTCTCGGACTCGGACTCGGGCCTGTGACTCGATGACTCGGCGTCGAGTGCGGCTTGAGACGGGGCATATGGCGCTATCTCAAACGGATATATCAGGTTCCATTCGCTAAAATTTCATCAAAATTTCACGCAATATATTTTCAAATATAAAATCACTCAAATAAATTTCAGCAAATGGGATTACACAGTAGCAGTCCACTGCCTGGACTGTCTTCCTTGTTTCTAAGTTTTGCAATGCGTATTACACATGATGTGTGTGTACATACAACCACTTTAATTGCTGCCCAATCAATTAATAAAATTGTATCTTCTGCAACAAACTAAAGAAGATGAACAAACATGTTAAATTTGTCACTGCCACTATATTATTTGACAATTTCCGATGAATACCAACTTTAGTATGCACCATTGAAAGGATGATAGTACTTTCAACTTTTTTAAATGTATTCAAGTACTGTTGATCTCCGAAATTTATTATTTAATTTCTTTGAGATAATTTTGCGCTAAGAATTAAATGGTAACTCAAGTTACAAGATCAGTTAGTGTGTGGCTGAATCTACACATTTATGTATTAGGCTATGTTCACCTAATCTAGCAAAATGTTTTCTCATATTACATTTCCACACATTGAAAGTTTTGTGGGATTTTTGCTTATAGAACAAGGAGGGTGTTGACAAACAAGTGAAAATGTTACTAAGTGATTGATGCTGCATTTTAAGGACACAGATACCCGCGCTTTCGTAATTAACTACATGCAATTTTAAAACTAAAGTAACCTACTATTGTCTTGTAATTATTTTGTGGTTTTTTTTTTTTTTGGTAAATGGAATGATTTGTTGATTCATTTGACTGATTCTTTAGTAAGTACATGTAGGTCCCTACAGATATTTTGAATGAGATACTTGTTTCTAATTAATTAATATGTAATACATGTGCCAGACTCGGACTCGGAAAGGCCGGACTCGGACTTGGACTCGGACTCGGACTTACTGGACTCGGACACATCACTGATAAAGATACAGGAAATATTTACAGTGCAAAATAACACAGACAGCCTTAAAATTCTCTAAATGGCATACATGATACAGTGATCAGTTAGCAACTAGCACTGGTGAATATCCATGAGGCAATCTTATTCATCAAAGCTAGGGGGGGGGGGAGATGAATGATTAAAACATCTCCCTATTATGAATTTAATGACATACTGATTTCCGCCAGTGTAAACCAGTTAAATACATAACAAGTTTTCAAATTCTGTGGTGACTTGATGATAGGGGCAAATGCAGATCACCTATCTGAATCTGGTTCAAGTTTTAGTTTTATTGTTTTGTTTCTGTTTTTCATTCAGGATATTGCATTGGAAGTCCTTTAACTTGCAATGACCTTAAAACATCATGTCTAGTAAGACACATGAGGAGACATAAAGGAGATGGCCTCATAAATGTCAGCAGTGCGAACTGACATTTGATTCACCATGTGGTTCTCCACGGTGCCGCATTGTGCAGTTCCTTCTCAAGACAATTAGCAGTACAGTTTTATAGTAATTGTGCAGGTGTTTTACCATGAACAACATATGGACATAAACAAAATAGCCGTTGATATGGTTTGCATTCAATAACTTTAGTAGTGTTCTACATACATTTATGAAATTGATATAAAGGTACATGATATCAAAATGCAGCCTCAGTTTGATCATAGGTCATAGGTCAAAGGTCATAGCTCATTCAATGCGAATAAAGCTTTTGAACTGTTTTCTTTACAATAATTTTGACCTTTGAGTATGTAGGCCAAAGGGCAAAGTTTGCAGTTCAGTAGATATATCTATGTATGCTATTTGTACCTGGTGAGGGGCTGCTACATTTTGCTTTGTCCTTGTTTTTTTTGTGTTTTTTTTACTAAAGAGGCCATGTGTTATCTTAACACATGAATTATACTTCAAACAAAACAAAAGACGCAGAAATAGAGAAATTAATACTCTGGAAATAACACAAGACAAAAGTGATTTCAGATAGAGCCACACAAAAAAGGATCAGCTTCAGTATTGGCAGCCAAGTTATCACTCAGCTCTGGCCAATTTATCTAGAAGGCAAACAGTAGTCTGTAGCACAGGGGATTAGGATCTTAAAGTGATAGGCTAACATTGTGGAGCTTGAATTTAAAAAATTGTCAAACTTTGATATTTGAGCTACATAGTAGTGTTCAAATGGACAAATAAAGACCCTAGAATACAAAAGTTTGGAAAGTTACACTGCCAATGGCAAATTATACATGAATAGGATATAAAACTCGGGGCGAGTTTTATTAACCTAGGTGTACACACAGTAAGTCTATGGGAGGAAATGTGCAAGAATCTGGTCAACTTACGATTTTCACTTTTTTAAAGCGCTAAATAAACATTTTGAAATACAATTTTTTAAGGGCTTCATTTTTAGACCTCTTTAAAGATACTGGTAGCATGGGGAATCATGCGGCTCAGATTTTTTTTAACTGTTATAAATGTTAGCCAATACCTTTAATGGAATGTGTTGACGTGGGTTGACAAATTTTGAGTCTATTCTAGAGCTGACGGTATTTGATCTAAACCTCATTTGATTTATTGTGGATAAAACATCGGCGATAACATATTTTATCGCCTAAGTAGAAAAACAGATTTGTGATGAAGAAGATAAATCTATTTTAGGCTTAAATTGACAGTGCGACCTGTAGGGCTGTTTTCAAAATGTCAAAAAATGTTGCTTTCTTTATACCGTCTTGTAACTAGATCAGAAGATTCAAGGTGACAAATGTTTATGAATAGCATTTTTGGTGGGTATTGTGTTGACAGAGTTGCTATGTTTGTTGACATTTATACTAAATGCACTACTGCTCTTAATACCACAAGTTTGATAGCTGAACAGCATGGAGGTCTCTTTTATCCCCACATCTCTGTTTCTAGGTCTAGATGTGATTACAGGCAGAAACACTTGTGTGCAGAGTATTCAAAGCCGTAGGGATTTCTTGGTTCTGCCGTGCATCCATTTACCCCATTAGGTTTTCATAATCTATGGTATTTTGGGCCATATCATGCATCTGGCGATATTTTGAAATAATCATGAGATCATAATCGTGTTTTCAATATTTTTTCAACGTCAAGTAATTTCGATATTACCAAAATATCGTCCAGCACTATAGTCTAGGCTCTGAGTGACAAATTTTCATCATGTATGGAGAGATGAACATTAGGGTGGGTTTCATCATTGTCATTTATCAACTGTCCACACTCATTGGCCAAAAGTTTTGTGTTCACCCTGTCCGCAAATATTCTACATATGGAGAATCTATCTTGGTAGTGAAATATGTTTGATATTGTCTCAGATTTGATGTTAGTTTGTTTGACCATTTTTTTGTTACATGACATGTTGATGACAGCTTTGTACCTATTGCATCCTCATCATTGTTTTAGGCCATTAACCAGTTAAAAACAACATGAGTTTTCATATTCTCTTGTAACTTCATGATTGGGGCAGATGGAAGATCAGCTATCTTGAAAATGGCTCAAGTTTGGTTTAGTTTTTTGTTTGTTTCGTTTTTCATTCAGGATATGACTTAGGGACTCGCGCTGACCTTAAGCCATCAGAGACGGAGGATGTGTCGACCAGTTCAAGCTCTGCTGCGACTACAAACGATGGAGAAAAGTCTTATAAATGTCTAGATTGTGGTAAAACGTTCATCCGTCAATATCATCTTGAGAGACATAAGGGATCACACAGTAGAGGAAGGCCATATAAACAGGCATATAAATGTCAAGATTGTGGCAAAACATTCAGCCGGAAACAAAATTTTGATAGACATAGGCAATCACGCACTGGAGAAAAGCCATTTGGATGTCCATACAAATGTCAAGAGTGTGGAAATACATTCACTCAGCGGGGTAATCTTCTTGCGCACATGAGGACTCATACTGGTGAGAAGCCGTATGGATGCCCCAACTGTGATAAGACATTCGCTCGGCAGGGTACTCTTGATAAGCATATGAGAATGCACACAGGAGAAAAGCCATATGAATGTCAGCAGTGTAATAAAACATTTACTCAGAAGTTTAGTCTCCGTACGCACATGAGAACACACAGTGGAGAAAGGCCATATAGATGTCATGAGTGTGATAAAACATTCACTCAATGTACTCATCTTCGTACACATATGAGAATCCACACTGGAGAAAAGTCATAACAATGTCAGCAGTGTGAAATGGTATTTACTGCCAAATCCATTCTCATTGCACACGTAAGGACACACAGAAAAAACCCCATAATGTCCACAGTGTGTTAAGGCATTTGGTTTTTGATCTGTTCTTGTGTCACCAGTGTTGGAGGACTCGAGGCCAGCCTTGGCGTTGAGGCCGACTTTGTGAGTCCTTGCTCCTCGGCCTTGTAATTATCTGACTTGGACTCATCCTCGACCTCGTAACATGAGGCCTCTGTGACTGGGGTCGAGGCCAGTTCAAGGCTGCAAGATTTGATTGACCGATCTGGTGAATCCAAGACCGACCCCATCTCGTTTGTTTGGGCATGCACTCTGAAGTATCTTCCTCAAAATTCCATAAACAAAATAGATTCAGATTCGTCTTTATGGAAATAAAGATAAAATAACATAAATTCACCTCTGAATACTGGGATTCATCTACCCTGTAAGTCTCGCACCATTATTCGTGTGGGTAAATGTTGCTCCATAATGTCGCTGCTCGTTACTGCAACAGGCTATCCATGGTGAAAGTCAATGCACATACATTAAAGGCAGTGGATCTCATTTGCAAACATCCCAACAGACCAGGAACAGATAGCCCATGCCCTTAGGTTATTGATTAAGAACATGTCTGTGAAATTTGGGGGTCAGTTATTTTCTAGAATTTGAAAAATGCGAGAGAAAAACAATAGCCGTTTACTGTACGTTCTATGGCAGGAATTTTTTTCTCACGAGAACAAATTCAAATCAGAGTCTAACGGTCACTGTAATTTCACTCAAACTGAGTTTCCAGGTCCTATATTTTGCTGAAAGTTCCCAGATAACATTTTCTTCTAAATGCCATTGTATTCTGTCAGTGTCAAGTTTTAGGCATGCAAAAGAGATCCGCTGCCTTTAAATAACAAAGTAAATTCACCTCTGTACACTTGGATTTATCCACCCTGTAAGTCTGACACCATTATTCGTGTGGGTATATGTTGCTCCATAATGTTGCTGATCTTTACTGCAACAAGCTAATCCATGGTGAAAGTCAATGCACATACATTAATCAGCTAAATGTTTTGATGACATTCAGTCATTTACATCAAATATTGATTACTTCAAAGTCAGCAGCTTTGGCTTTAATACTTTGTTTGAATTTTTCTCTAATTGATGAATTTTATTGGTTGAATTGGAAGAATGGCTTATTGATTGAATGACTGTGTGATTGCAGGATTTCAAAATTAATTTCAAAGAGTAAAAACTGACTCGGACTTGGTCTCCGACAATGGTGACTCAGACTCGGAAGGTGTTGACTCAACTACAACACTGCATGTTACACATGATTATGTATAGCATTCATTCATATTGACTTTTAGTCGAACGAAGATCGTAAGGGGACTATGAAACAGACTCCGCACGTGTGTGTGTCTGTCTGTCTGTGTGTCTGTGCATGCTCGAAATGTTAAAGTCTGCTTCTTCTCTGTCATTTCCTGGCTGATTTTGATTCTGTTTGGTTTATATGATATGGCTTGGTGGGGGCTTCTAAATGTGTACACAGAATTTTGAAATTCATTAATTATGTGAATTTATACAAATTTCTTTAAATAAACACTTTAAAATAGTACTTCTCCTACATTTTACACCAGATTTTGATTCTGTTTGGTTTATCTGATAGGGCTTGGTGGGGGCTTCCAAAGTTTACACAGAATTCTGAAATTCATTAATTATACAAATTTATGCAGATTTCTTCAAAATTAACAAAAAAATGCTGCTTCTACATTTCTCAGTGGATTTTGATTCTGTTTGTTTTATCTGATGGGGCTTGGTTGGGGATTCCAAACTTCTACACAGAATTCTGAAATTCATGAATTATGCAAATGCAAATTTCTTCAATTTAATGAACCATGCTACTTCTATATTTCACATCAAATTCTAATTCTGTTATATCTGATATGGTTGTTTGGGGGCTTCCAAACTTCTACACAGAATTCAGAAATTTATTAATTATGCAAATTTATGCAAATTTATTCAAAATTTATGTAGAAGGAACTGTCACTTTTATAAACATTCATGCCATTTCACAGATTTACTCTTATGGCGGGGACATATATTATGCATCACATAATTTACTGATTCACTTGTTGAATATACATGTATTATTCAGACACTGGAGGGAGATGTGGTAAATTGGTGCAGCACTCTGTAGTACACAGGACACAAAGGAGTCCTTGCCCTGATTCTTGCAGTGTCTTGAACTTGGTTCCAAGTTCACTTTGTCCCATTGCCCAAAGAGAATGATTACTCAGCCATCCGTAACTATGTATGATTAAACAAGATACCGTTGGAAAGAGGAGACATTGAGGAGATATGTGACTTTAAGGTGTTGGTGCTCACTTTTGTGTAAAGCTAGCACAATATTCAAAAAACATTAGTAACGTATTACATATTGTAAGTTAATGCTCATTATGTAGGGACAGTGATTTTCCATTTTACCGGTAAATCAAACTGAAAATCCATTTCGTTCTTGTACTGTTCATGTAAAAAATCATGGAATTCACCTTTGCAAAACGGAATTCATGTTTTTGCTGTGTACATTTTCTATGATAAAACAAAATTTCCATTTTTAGATCGAGTTGAAACGGAATTACAGGTTTTCAGAAACGGAAAAGTCCATTTTTTGAAACGGAATATCACTGTCTCTAATTATGCAAGTTATGCTCTTAATTACGACAATTGCCACGACTTACAAAATAAAAACTATTGTCATAAATGGATCCAATGTTAACCTCTAGAATACTTGTGTTATCCATGTTTAAAGGCTTCCTGGGTTAAGGTTAGTAATGTTATATATTATGTTATTTAGCTGATTACGTCATTAAATTTAGGTTAATCAAGATAATTGCCCAAGGGTGCCAGTGAGGAAACCAAGCAAAATGTACTGCAATATATGTATAACACAAATCAATAAAAAAAACTTTTTACTTGTATGAAAAAATTCTGTATGTTATGGATGATTTATTTTTCAAATAATCAATATATTAACCAATGACATTACTAGTTTTATTAAAGGCAAGGTTCACCCTGACATGAAGTTTGTTTTGATAAAAGCAGAACAATGGGAGAAATATATTAATGAAAGTTTGGTCAAAAGCCACCAAAGAATAGTGGGGATATTTAAGTTTCAAAGTTTTTATTTTGTGATGTCACATACGAGCAGCTCCACATATATCATGTAATATTAATTCAATAATTTCCACTTTTTATTGGTTCATTTTCATAGAAGCATGTATGAAATATATTTCTAATTATATATTGAACGAACAGGTAACATTTTCAATTTATGGAATTCATATTACATGACAATGGGGGGGGGGGCTGCTCGCATGTGACATCACAAATTTAAAACTTTAAAACTTTATATCTCTCTTATTCTTTGGTGGATTTTCGCTAAACTTTCATTAAAGTGCAAGCCCAGTTTGGCGATTTTTTTTATTTGAAAGCTTTTTGCCCAAGGTCATATCACACCAATAACAGATTCTAAATGTCAAAAATCTCAGAGTTCCCACTCATCCTGAGATTTTTCACTGGTAATCTAAAAAAAAAAAGAACTTTCAGAATCTATTATTGGTGTGATATGACCTTTGGGCATTAAGCTTCCAAGGAAAAGAATATCACTAAAACCTAACTTACACTTTAATATGTTTCTGACATTGTTCTGCTTTTATTAAAAGTAACTTGACTTTTGGGACCTTGCCTTTATTTTATGTAGTACAAGAGTGTATGCAGTGATCCTAGGAAATGGACAGAATATGGACAAATAAATTGTCTGATATAAGACCTAGCACAACATTCCTACCCACCAACTGCATTTTGGTTAAAATTAGTGCACTCGCGTGTGTGTGTGTGTGTGTGTGTGTGTGTGCGTGTGTAATCGCCTTCAACCGGGGACGTAAGTATGACGACCTTCTATCAATCAGCATCGGGGACGTTTCGAAAACGGGGACGGTCCCCTCTTTTAAAATGGCCAAGAAATCAATACTAGATCGCGCTAAGCACCTTACGAAAAATGCCCGCAAAAATTTGTGTGCACCACACCCAACGTCCCTGGTTACCGTAAAATATCCAATCACATACACAAACGTTCCCGATTTGCATGTTTGTACATGGGAGTGTGTGCCTCGATTGCATGTTGTTAATGCGAGTGTGTATGGTGGTGTTTTTATTACGCGTCCCCGTTTGCGCGCAAGTTACACGTGAATAGGTGGTGTGTGTGTGTGTGTCCGTCTGTCTGTCTGTCTGTGTGTTTCTGTGTCTGTGTCTGTGTGTCTCAGTGTGAGCTTTTGTGTGTCATTATTCATTAATCATTCATTTGTTTTTATTGAATACAGAGAGAGAGAGAGACTAGAGAGTCAATCTCATATATTTGGGGAGGCAGTAGGGGTATCGGGATGTAGACATCCATTGTCATGTAGTGTTATTCCAGTCCAAATGGAAGTGGGGGGGGGGGGGAGTACGTACAACATTACATACCCACCCACCTCCTACCTCGATCATCTTACTTAAATACATGTATCAATGTCCATGTGCATGCTATTATGATCATAATAAACACATAACAAACACTTGAAGCTTATTCTAGACACAAACACATCTTGGTGGGAAAAAATGATTTTGCATTAATTATAGTTCACTCAAAGTCGCGGATGTGCACATACTCATTATAAACAAGTATCATTTTCAACATTACCACTTTGATTGTTCTGACTGTGATCATAATTTTATGTTTCTAGAATTGTTTGTCTCTATTCAGGATCCAATACAACCTTACATGTATATTGTATTTTCATCACAAAATATTCAAAAACATCAAGGGAAATGACTTTCACAAAGTTAAGTATGTATCAAGATTCTAGTTTGTGGTTGTGAAATACATTGTACTATTACTTTTATACTGAATCAAAAGACTTGGTTTGCAGAGAATTTAAGTGTGTGCTGCTGACCGCTCATCAGTTGGTTTTAGGTTCAAATCCTGTTCAGTCACTCTTTTTCTGAGTCATTAAAATATGACATCAAGCATTTGATCTCATTTATCATCACTTTGATAATACAGAGATTAACAGCAAATTGATTTTGCATTTTAAATTCTCTCTGCAAACCTTGCATTCATTAATACAATAAATATCAGTTGTACTTATTCTATAGAATTGTTATTTTTTCTAAACTTTTAAAAATATATTTAGGAGTTATTGCCAGGATAGGAGGATGCAGCATTGTAGATTTACATCCCAGAGAAAGCACATGCTCTCTTGAGTTGGTAGGGCAACATCTTAATGGTTATACAAGTAGTAGATATCATCTACCACCCAGTTTCTTTAATTTTACCACTTCATTTCAATTCCATTATTTTGTGCAAAACATAAACATGTAAAAAAATATTTTTAGTGTGCTTATGAATAAAATACCAGGGAAAAACACGTACTAAAAAATCTCCACTTGATCCTATATCTTTTCTATATGCGTAAGACCATATTGAGCACTTTAAAATATGCACAGTGTGAAAATAATTTCCAGCATTACTTTTTTGTGTGTCAATCTCACAAATCATGTTTGAAGAAAAGCCATCATATTTCACATAATGCTTATTATAAATATCACCTGTGCATGTGTGAAGCATTGTGTAGATGTGTAAATTTATCAAATGCAGGAAATACCACATGAGGTTTCTGCACTTTTTAGGCCATTTACCAGTCATATACAGAATCATAACTGATATTTCATGCTGAATTGGTGATTGTAGTAGATGACAAATCACCTACCTTGGGTCTACTCAAAGTTTACAAGTAGTAGTAGTAGTAATCCTGGTTTAAATCCGGTTAGTCCCCAACTATGGAGGTGGCTGGATATCACCTCGCACTCACAGAAATCACCCTCACCCCCTCCCTCCACTTTACTCTATTCAGTGCATCCTCCTCCCTCAAACCATCCCTCCTACTCTCCTCCACCACTTACTTCTTGCATGTCTTCTTCGATCACCCCCTTTCCCTCTGACCAACCACCTCGAACTCAAGCACCCTACTCAAAAACATGATCAACATCCCTCCTCAACACATGTCCATACCAACGTACTCCATTCGCCTTTGCCATCTGATCCACCGTCTCTTCCAAACCCAACATCTGCATCAAAACCTCAGCCTTCTTCCTGTCCATCAGCTTCACACCACACATCACTCTCACCATTGCTCTTTCAGTCATCCTCAGAATCCCCATCTCGTTTTCACTCAAATACCATGTTTCACTCCCATACAGTATTGGCGGATCTCACAAGCTTTTGTTTTTAGTTATATGGCGCCGAGCAGGTGGCGCGATGAGCTGTAGGCCAGGGGCGTGGCGTCTCGTCGATCCTCTATATCGATACTTACCGTCGTCCTGTCCACTTTTTGAAATCGTTTTCTTCTTCGTATTTCTCAACGATTTTTGATTTTGTATTGTTTCAGTATGATAGGGGCTAGGTGAAGGGATTTACAAATTCTACCAGAATTGTGGTGGTGGAAATTCATGTATATATACTTAATTTATGCAAATTCCACTTCAAAATCACAAAAATGCTTCTTCTCTCATTTCTCAACCGATTTTGATTTGTTGATTGCTTTATTGGTAGGGCTGGGAGTTACAGGACATTAATCTACACAGAATTTTTAATTTATATCCAGTTTAATTATTATGAGTAATTACTGCAAGATGTTATCTTATCTTAACTTCCAAAAATACACCAAAAAAGATTGCTTCTTCTCACATTTCTTGAACGTTTTCATTTCTGTTTTTTTGATCTGATAGGTAGGTGGGTGGCCTTCAAGACTTCTACACAAATTTATATTGAATTAATCATTATGGCAATTTAAAATTAATTATGCAAAGTTATGCAAATTTATTAAATCACAATAAATCACAAAAAATGCTTTTTATCATATATTTCTCAACCTTCTTGCTTTATCTGTAGAGCTCAAGCTTGAGGTAAAAGTTGTCACCACATGAATATTCAGATGTTATGATGTTAGCGAGGATGCGGAATGAGCGCTTACGACATTGAGTTTTCTAGTTTGTTTTTTTTTCTTTGATCAGGACTATTTGGCGTGGTATGGATACTCGCGCTGACTGAAGGATTGACAGGGGCGAGTGTGCTCCAGTCAAAGTGTGCACTGGAATCGGAAGATGAAAGAGGATAGTTGTGTGAAAATCAGTCGAGAGTGATGAAGACATTACCGTTGAACGAGAACTACGCAATTCAGGGAAAGCTTGCCAGAAATTGGTCACACAGAAGCACGATTTTTTGCGAAAAATATTCTCTGAGAATGACAATGATTTCGCCAGTTACAAGGAACACACAACTCGAGAGACGAGACCTTGATGGAGAGAGTGCTCGCCTGCAACACATTGAACTTTTCATGAGCACATGTTATCGTTGCGCAGGCAGGACACGGAAAAAGACGAGAACACCGACGCCGCAGCCAAAAGAGCCTGGATCAAAGGATTCATCCACCGTCCGTCATTCCTAGGATGGCAATCTCACCACATACTCGGCAGCCGCAAAGAGCGTTTGCCTCTCCTCGGACGGAAGGACCTCTGGCGCGTGCACATAACACAATGTACTGTAGACCATAGACACCGCACAGCAACAATTTACCTAATAAAGCCCCCTAACCAGAAGTCGAATGTCTAGAATTGGGGAGGAAAGATGCCCACCAGAGTCGAACCTTCTGTATTCAGGCAAAAGAAACACACAATAGAGAAAAAGCCAATATAAATGTGCAGATTATTGGGAAAACATACACTTTCAGATCAATGCTTCTATCACACATGAGAAACTCAACGTGAGCAAGAAAGCAACATAAAATGTAAGACGTGGTGAGTAAAACTTATTACTCGTACAACCAATAGTCTTCGATATATTCACAAGTCGAGAACACACACCATGCGAGGCAACAAAGCTATAAAGGTCAAAAGAAGATGTGAGGAAACAACATTTAACTCGGTCTCACTCTAAAAAACACACCGGAACACACACTGGGAGAAAGCCTTTGATAAATGTCAGTCGATGCGTAAATGGCATTTGTATATAGTAATATGGTGAAGACATAGGCGAGAAACACATCACAGTGAGAAAGCCGTGATGATGTCAAGAGCTGTAGTTAAACATATTACTCAACAAATTCCATATTCTCACCACAGTGGAGAACTACACTGGAGAAAAGCAGTTAATATGTCAGCAGGTGTGAAAGTGCTGTTCACTGAAAAAACGTTAATAGACACATGAGACTTTACATGCGAGAAAAGCAGTCATAAATGTCAGTTTGTGAGTAAAACATTTACTCGTCAAAATAGTCTTGACGTTCCCAGTAGATTACCACATGGAGAAAAGCCACATAAATGGTCAGCAGTGTGATATTGTCATTTAAAATTATCATATAGGTGTCTGGCGAGGAACATAGGAGAAACACTTTGAGAGAAGGCCCACCATGAATGTCACGAGGTCTGGTGTGCGTAAAACATTCACTCAACAGGTTCATCTTGTTCTCAACATTAGACAGCAACTGGAGAAAAAGCCATATAACTGTCACGGCCGTGGTGACAATATCATTTATCTGATCAAAGTAATTGGTGAAGACAGTAGCGAGAGACACACACTGGGGAAGGGGCCCATAATGGATATCAAGGGCTGAGTGGATAACACTATCATCAAACACAATCATACTCGTATACGATGGAACACACACTACTGAAAAGCCATAATAAATTTCAGCAATGTGGAAATACATTGGGGTTTCAATGCATTCTTCTGTCGCCCATGAATAAACATAGCATTCATTCATAATGACTTACCTAACACATCGTCAGACACTAGAGGAAAATGTGGTGAACTTTGGTGTAGTGCTGTGTAGTCGAACATTGCTTTGAATATTGTATTTACAAGAATAAGTGCTAGAGACAAGCCATACAAATGTCAAGAATGTGCTAAAACAATATCTATTTGTAAATAAATGTAAATCTGTGTGGAGAAGCTACCAAGAAAAGTTTGCCTTTCATGAAACCATGTCATCTCCAACTACAGTCACGATTGATAGTAAACTAGTCTTTGTCATTAAGGGTGTGATGATCGACTTGCAATATTTTGTAACGTGCTATTTTGGCGTCAGCGGAAATTATAGACAAATTTAAACAAAAAAAAATTACTACCAATATCTTAGAGATGTGTGGGATAGAATTTTAATTAAAATATATGTTACATATTTTATTGCAT
>JZLH01S0006694.1:162181-180276 GCA_001188425.1 Eucidaris tribuloides | reverse complement strand
TATTTATTAATATACAGGTAATATATATTTTAATAGTGTCCTTCATCTTTCCACTGTATATTTAATTCCATATCATTGCCAGGTTGTGTCCACATACACCTATAATATCGCCTTGCTCTTTATACTTATCAAATGAACAATGAGCATCAATTATGGCCCCACTATGAGTTTTGATTTCAAGTTGAAATTAATGTAATTATCAAAATAGAGCTTGTGCCCGCAAACTAATCTCACTATCACATACCAATGGAAATAATCCAACTAAACCCCCCCCCCCCCCATGTACTGCACACCAAGCCACAAATGGTATCAAGATTCTACTGTAAATCTATTATTGAATTTGGTGGATCCAGAATTCACATCATTTATTGTATCTATGCTGCCATAACGATATGATGTTAATTGCAAAGCAATATACCTGTACTTCGACTCTGAGAATGATGGCTAGTATCATTTTAGTGTTCAAATTTAACATCATTACCTCAAATTTACTTACAAATTCAAAAGAAATTTGTACTCGCGAACAAAAGTTACTTGAACTTGGTACTTGTTTCGAACCTCTTTTATCCATTCAATTAATCAGATTTGTCTAAACAGGATTTGACAATTTATAACAATCATAAGATACAGATAAACTTATTCAAAACATCAATAACACAAACTGAAAGTAATTCTTAAGGGCTCTTACTGTAAGTACCGTCGAACAGAAACACCAATACGAAAGTCCACTACTCCATAAGCAATACACACGACTGTTTACAATAATCCCAGCATGTATAACAGTACAATGTCAGTGCCAATAGTTGTAAACAGTGTTAATTTCAGCTGTGCACAGCTACAGTAAAACCTGCAACATGGTATTGTTTTTCTGTAAGACAATGGGTGACTGTACAAAGGGAGTGGCCTCGAAAGTGGAATTTTGTATCCAAGCAAAGAGAAGAGTTTAATCCTTCTTGTAATTTGCAACCAGATGTTTGAAATATGACAGTCCACTTGAAATTTGAGTATTTGTTTCTGTCTACTTGTAGCCACTGCTTTATGAGGTAGGCATTTCCAAGGCATTTTTCCCATTCAACAGGTTTTATTTTGTTTTGTTTTGTTTTGTTTTGTTTTGTTTTGTTTTGTTTTTTGCTTTGGTTTTGTTTTCTTCTCTGTCTTTATTTTATATAGGTAAGCAAACAATATGTAATCTTATGTTTGACATTTCTAATAGTGAAATTAATATAGTTTTATATGAATCTATTATTATAGGTCTTCTCATTTTAGGGTGCGCTCTAATTCATCAAGCCTTTGGCTATTTAAGATGTGTTCCGGATACACTCTTTATATTGATACTGTATTTTATGTGCAAGTTTCTGAATAAATGTGAATTGAATTTCTTGAATCTAACAATTATTATAATTACATGTATTAATATATTTTTGACCTGTGTAGATGATGGACACGAAAGAAGAAGTAGATAAGTTGGGATATTTAAGGGTATGTAAAAAGATAAATCTCGTCATCTAGAAATTGGTAACTTGCATTATTTATGAAATAATTATCACTAAGTGGCTGATTAATAAATTCTGTCCTAGGATTTACCCTGATGACAACACTATTCAAGTTTAAGATGAAAAGCAGCAGAAACTATTTTTTTTTAATAATAAATTTCTAGGATTCATGTTCCACAATTTTGGGTTATATTAGGAGTAGCCCCCCCCCAAAAAAAAACAAACAAAACAAAACAAAACAAAACAAACAAACATATTTTATGATGGATTTACACACTTTATAATCAATTACTTAACAGTTCATACTTGCCAGTTTCTTGTGTTTGTTTTGGAAAACAAAAGACTGATTATTGAGGGCCAATGTCATCAGTGAGTTTCACCTAACCATATAGCAGTACCACTCCAAACACTAGTGCACAACCCTGGTTATTGAATACTACCAGCTAAAATGAAATATGACCTTTGACCTCTACTGCAATCAAAATTATTTTCATTACACCAATTATTGGTCATGTATTATATTTCTATCTGACAATATTTGATTATACAGAGTGGGAGAAAATATGTTATCAATCATAAACTGAATATCTGAAGATTAATTTGATATTTGATATACCAGTACATGTAAAAATATTGGGGTATATAAATTAAACAATTCTTTGTCTGTTTATACACTAATGCACCGTTTCAGACTTTTGATTGAAAGAATTAACTTCATTTTCAGAACGGATTAGATGAATTGCATGAGTCATGGTATATACAATTACTCTGATAAAAATAAAACCACATTGAATACCCTCGCAGCTCTAATTTCAATTGAAAAAGGAGCTTAAACAATTTGTTGTTAAAGGATGTTGAGATTGGAAATTAATTTGTATCACACTTTGTTGCCTTCATTGAAAAGCCATTCTCTTTCCCTTTGTTTGCATACAACTACACCCATTCATCTGCAAAACAATGTTTTCTATCTATTTGTTTGTTTTTTCAGGGGGGGGGGGGTTCTTACATAGAAGCAGATATTCTTTTTAGTCAAGTATGTTTTTAGTCATACTTTTTCTATATCATTTTGAAATAATGAGTTATAGTTGGCATTTGATAATACAAGAAAATATACCTTTTTCATAAATATATGCTCTTCAACTTACAGTCCATATTTACTGTGTATTTACATTAGTTATATTATTAATGAGTTAACATTTTGAATTGGACATAATGAAACTGCATCTTTCTTTACAGTAATTTTGCTTTACTTAATGTGTTTATTTGCACTTGTTTATTTTTGGAGTCAGCAATTGTGGATTTTTTTTATTTATTTTTTTTTGGTATTGTTATTTTTGGTATTGTTTTTGTTGAGGATACTTCATTTTGCTGTTGTTTTTTCTTTATTTTTTTGCCATTTATTTTATTCTATTATTCTATTATATATTTATTTATTTATTTATTTATTTACTTATTTATTTATTTATTTATTTTATTTGTCAACTTATTTACCTATTGTTTTATTTTATCCATTATTTATATTTGTCTACTGATTTATTTATTTTACACTTTGTATCTATTTTTATTTAGAAGAGTTGGTTTTGATATTTGTAACTTGCATATTATAATCCATTCAGAATTTGTTTTTACCATCCCTTCACTTGCAAATGGTTCCTCCCATTTTGCATTTGTTAAAAGGGAAAATAGATCATTTCACTTCCTCACTGGGAAGACAAACCCACTTTAATATCAGGCACTTGCTATGATAAAATGTGATATTGTACAAACCCCCTTTTGTTCTAATAGTTTCTCCCTTTATTACAGAGACTATATTACAAAATGAAATAGTTCATTCACTTGGGGGATATGTTCTCTTGACATGCAAACTATACACATCTAAACCCTTTTAGTTTATATGGTTTTTCCCTTTTCTGCACAGACTATATTAGAAAATGGACAAGTTCATTCACATGAGTAGGGGTTTTTAGTCCTCATTACATGTAAACCATACTTACATCTAATAAATCTATCAAATAACCCTTTTAGTTCAAATGGTTTCTCCCTTTTCTGCACAGACTATATTAGAAAATTGATGAGTTCATTCACATGGGTAGGGTTTGTTTTTATTAGTCCCTCATTACATGCAAACCATACTTACATCTAATAAATTCCTCTCCTGCTCCAGCATACGTTTGAATGTGTTCAGACGCTCTGTCTTGGCTTGAGCATCCTGTTGAGACTACAAAAGAAATAAAAATCACAAAATACAGACATTTATATAAACATATCTAAATTTTGAATATATTCATACCAACTACATACCTACACAAAAGTACATACTCAAAATATCATTTAAAGAATTTCATATACAGCGGAATACAATATGTGAATTTCAAAATATCCCGAAATTAAAATCGGACCTCCTTAGCACATCAGTTTAGAGCCATAATTGTTAGGAAAGAAAGGCAAATTGTTATTCGACTTAATACTTTTGCTAAAGTCATTTTTTGTGAACAATATACACTGTACAAAAAAAATCAAACACCCACTTAACTTACCATGTTAGTGTAACCATATAAGTACAGTGTAAATGGAACTTAATAGTTAGTGTTAACTTTGGTCGCATTTTATTACGGATACTGTTTACATTTAAAGTTTAAATTTTAATTGAATTATTTTGTGCAAATACAGAATGTCTGTAGTATGGGTAGGCGTGGCCACATCCATGACTTTGTTTACATGTACATGGGATGTTGGGCTCTAGTATTTATAATGTTATTCTAAGGGGTTGTGTCTTCCTTTTGAAAAGAGGTTATGAAAACTTCAATACAAATACAGCAATATTTTATTACACATCCATACTGATGTACTTTGTACCATTCTATGATTTAAAGAGATGCACACAAGTATTCCGAGAACCAAATATACAGGTATTACTTTTACATACTTGTACTTGAATTACAGTGTAGTATGCTGGTACTTGAAAGTACTTGATGAAATCTTGCAATTTCAATGGTTAGAAGCAATATCTCTTTATCCATGTTGTGTTTATTATTTTGCTTAACTACTGCATTAAATTACATTGATATCAGCATTTAAGTACTATATCTTAGCAGCAGATTAGAGTTTAAATCCCCATTAAGGTTGAAATTTTTAAATGCAAGAAAAAGTAAAATTGATTTAAGCGGTTATTCTACAAAGCATTGAAAGGAAACGTAAGACAGTTTTTTTTTTTAGAAAATAGCTTTAAATGTTGCATGTATGCCAGATTGCCAAGAATATTTCAAAGTTGAATTGCACTAAAATGTTTTATTTCGTTAATATATGAAATGTAACAATATCAGTGCAGCTACTAGAATTACACAAAACTTGTTACTAGTATTTCAAGATATTAACTAAAACAGAACTTCAATTCTGCTGCATAAATGGTAATTGTCACTTATTGTAAACTTAAAGTTATACTACATTAACAGAGTCTGCATGATTCTGCGCAAAAGAAAGCATCTCAAAAGTAAACTGGCTGTTCTTAATTTGAACATACAAGCGAGACAAAATCATAATGACAGTGTTTAGATTGCTTTTAAGTTTTAGAAGTTAAAATGTTATTGGTACACTAACTTGTAGTGCCTTCAAATTGTGAGCATATGTATTATAAGCTGCAGCTGCGGTAAATGTTAGAAACAACATATTTACATACATTTAATTAATAATTTCCTTGATAAAAAAAAAAGAAATCAGCAAGGGGAAGTGTCAGCACGATATAAGTATCTTTACTGGGAGCAAAGTGATCCCCTTGATACTGCTATAGTATTTTAAGTCTTCAGACATATTTCTACAAGAGTTTTGAGCTGATGCAGAAAAGGTCTTGTGAAGTAGCACAAGTTGAGAAGTGATGGATGTCTATTCAGCTAAAGTAAATGTGGTGGTTTTTTTCTCCCTGCTTGGTCTATACAGAGTCATCAGTATTGGTGTGGTGTGGTTGTGTGTGTGTGTGTGTGTGTGTGTGTGTGGTGTGTGTGTGTGTGTGTGTGTGTGTGTGTGTTTGTGTGTGTGTGGTGTGTGTGTGTGTGTGTGTGTGGTGTATGTGGTACTTATTGTACATGTATGTATTTCATTGTAATGTCCAGTGTGTGTACCCTTTCTCTGCTTGCAGTGATGTTTGTCGTATTTTGTGGACCTGCCATGTGTTCTGTGAATACATACATGTAATATTAGCGTCAATTTTTGGTGCATAGAAAATTAACACAATATGCAGTAATGGTATAAAATACAAACGTGTACGATAGGAAGTTCAAAAATGTTTGTTTTCTCTAGACCCAAGCAAAGCTTGAGTTCCAAATTTCCAATGAAAAAATGTTCCTGGGGCTGCACTTTAACAACTCGATCTACTACGTATCTGTTGAGAATTGATTTATAACACATTTGTGTATATTGGTATACATTCTCTATGGAATTCATAACTCATTGCCTGTGTCAAGAGAAAACAAGCCTCTTTTCAGCTCTGTATATTTTATGCATATAATTTTGTGAAAATTTCTTGCAAATAATATTGGACTGCTTAAATTTTGTACGTGATCTGCATTAAAAACACAAAAATCATCAGGCTGCCTGGTTAGAGTTGAGCCACCAACACAATATTAACATAATAGCTTGTGCAACAAAGCATTTACATAATCATTAAACCAACATGTTTTTAGCACCTTGCAGTTTAAACAGAACAATTTCCAAACATACATCATCGCTAGTATAGCAAACAATTATTTGGCAAAATTATTGTTGTATTAAAATCTGCAGTTAGTTGTCCCTGATCAATTGCAGCAACAAGTGACACACAGTCAGTATGTGTACACAAACAAGAATGTTAAAGTCAATATACATTTGGGGATTAAAATTGGTTAGAATTATGAGTGAGAGTCCATGTTTGATTCTTTGTTCTGGGCATTATTGTTGAAGATATTAGTGACTGTAATCATTAATTTATGCAAAGATGGAACATGAGCAATTTATTTAATATTACAGCAATTCCCTGTATGGTGTAAAAAAAATAAAGTAACTGGGAAAAAATGATTTCGTTAGTATCAATGGGAAAAAAACATTAAAAACAATCAATTTATGGCAAATGAAGAATGGATAAATGGTGATAAATGCAAAACATTTAGAAACTTGATAATCAATTCACTATAATTCTCTGCCATTCAACTCAAGTGTTAAGGGTGAATGTATTATATTTCAACCAATTCACTGGAATATTGATACCTGTCAAATGCATAAAGTATTTTTTAAAGACAATTCCACAAAGAGAACGTTTCTGAGTAAAATGTACAATTTAATCAGCTGCAACTTTATACATGTATTCAAGTTCCAATAAATCATTTAACTGTCCAAAAAATTTTCTTCAGATAATTTCATATTATACTTGTTTTAGTTTATAAATGGAATATCCCAGTAAAATATCTGTTCCACAATAGTCAAATTTACAGCAATAAGCGTAACATACATGTACCTTACGTGAAGAATTGATAATACACTGTGGCCCACACCAGCACACATATCATGTTAACTGTATTAGATTTTATGGTTGGGGCTTTTGATTAATATCAGCAACCCACCTCCAAATTGGCTTGTATGTTATAAAGTTGGCATACATGCACAATAAAAATCACAACAACTGATTGCGTAGTATCTGTGTTTCAGTGATCACCACATCAAATCCAGCTGAACAATTCAATAAAAAATACCAGCATATGAATCGACCAAAGCGTCTTGCATTAGTTGAATGATTGATGACGGTTGAATATTAGACAGCTGGGTGAGCTCCGGTGTTACTTATGCTGAAATCAAATATTTTATTTGTCGTGAATTAATTAAATGCTGTCGCTTGTTTTTCCCCCTGTGGAATATATCAAGTTGCTGATTTTGTTACGAAATGGAATATGCCACTATTGGTTCTGAAGTTATTTGATGGAAATTAAGATGATAAAACTATCCCTGCAAAATTAAAATGGCAATGTGAGAAGATTGGAGATACAAATGTATGTTGCATACAAATGTATGTTGCATTTTTTTTTCATAATTTTTTCATACCAATGCAAAAATCTATGTATGCAAATAAAAAAGAAATGAGTAAAAAAACACATTATGCGTACCATTTATTAATATGAAGAAAATCACAATTTTTTTAGTGTTTTTGCCAAGCAAATTACTGTCAGATGTTATAGATGTTTGCATTGCAATCACAAATGCAATTTTTCTTTCCAACTGACATCACAGAAAGTTGTTGTTCAATCATTTTTGCATAGCAAACTCAAAACTAATCAGGGACAAAACCTGAGTGCATCAATCACTACAATATTGACAATCTGATATTAACTTAACAATAATCCTCTTACACATTTTATAAACCATTTTCTAAGTTGAAATATGACCCTGAAACTGATTGCCAATCATGTTGATGGTGGACTTCAATTTACGATGATGTACTACCCCACAGTATAAACCACTCATTGCAACCACTTACAAAGAGATTCCTGTGTTGAAGAGGAGAGAGTAATTTCTGAAACACTGATCAAATACTACGCCAATTGGCCACGATAGATTTGACCACGTTGTTTGCCCAGCGAATCTATCACCTGGCTTTAACTTATCTGCTGCAATTTTCTCATAAATTTCTACAATATCTTCAGAACAATGTTTTTTATTAGATTTACAACTGCAGTGATTGATGTCAAAATATTTGAAATATCCTTACAACTGCATGTACGTGTTTTGCTTTCAGATCCAATTTATTTATCAAAGTTGATTGTCTATCCAAAAATTCACTATTCTCATAAATCACACTTCAAGAGTTTTATCTCTTGACCTGAATTTGGTTGTATCACTACATTCTGAATGAAACATTTATAACAGAATTTCATTTCACAGCTGCATTAACTATTCATAACATATAAGATCCTAATAATTCAAACCTGTTTCAATCAATCAACTTAAATCTGCTACGATGTGTGGTTTATGCCCACCATTACGTTCCATCTAGTTACCTAAATATTCGACCTCTTAACCCGTCGGTGACTAAGTACAAGTTAATTCATGTTGAGGTCTATGGAAAACGCGTGTTATAGTGAAATCAAATCGTCTCCAATGAGTTAAATCATTTTGTATTCTGTCCTAGTTCAGACTGAAAAATACAGTACATCTAGCCATTTTCTGGGTCATCAAATATGCTTATTTAGCAATTCTTTTATTTCTCAGTAAACCTACACATTCATGGATCACAACTATGACAACAATGCCTAGAAAATTATTTTGTATCCAAAAAGTTTGCGAATAATTAACCACCCATAATTACCTAAAATATTAATATTGTTGAAGTTATAGGTTTCTGGTAACCCAATGTGTGTCATTTGGGAACCTAAAGCATTTCATATGTGACCACCCAGCTCAAAACCCACAAAAAGTAGGCCAAAATCAATTTTCACTTTTCTTCATAGATTTAAAGAGTAAGCTCTTAGCTTTAAAATGATATATAACTCGTTGCAATCGGACCATCCTAACCTATTCAAAAAGTGATTGAAAAACAAGAGAGTTAGGAGGTGCAGTTTCACTGAAAAGGGAGAACAGAGGGTTTAAAGATAACGTTCACTCAGGTGCGCCATGCGAAAGCACATGTCCGGAAAAATGCGGTAAAGAAAAACTGCCAATATCTCGGTTTTAGTTTCGTTTTAAGCCACCAAATTTTGACTGTAGAAAGAGAAAAGATTACTCTTTCAGATTATACAAACTTTAAAAATTTGAGTTGGTCAACCAAAATTACACATTTTGGTCTATTACAGAGAATCATAATCTGCGACTTTTTGTTGGTTTGGAGCTGGGCGGTCACATATGTTCATTTTACTGGTAAGATGTTGATATGATGACAGACTGCAAGTAATTTGATTTTGATCCAAGTATTTTGTCTAGTAAATAAAGACTAGACAGTTAAAATACATTGAAATATGAACATTTACACACTGGCATTAAATTTCAGGGAACAATAATGGTCATTCAAGAAAAACGCTTTCAAATTTTGGTCAAGATTAACTGGAAAACATCCAGTTATCATGATAAAACTACACTACTCAAAATTATAGAGTACTCCCAAAATGCAAGAATGCAGAGAGAATTTTGAATAAAACCGTCATAATTGTATCTCCAACAAACTCAGCATCCAACACTCGTCATGACGACCAAAAGAAATCAAAATGAAAAAGCGACTAGTTAGTAATGATATATATTTGATGAACATAAAAGTATAATGTGGCTCCACCTCTCTCTGTAATTTGTTGCGGTATCTGTGAACGGGAGGGGCATCGGTGCGGCCAGCCCGACGGGTTCGACGATTCGCCGAACAAATGTTGCAATCGCAGGAGTTGCTGTCGTGGTCCGGGGGAGAGTGTGACGATGCTGTCGGGGGGACGACAACGGAATGGCTCTTTGGTCTGGAGGCTCTGTACTGAAGCACAGAAATTGAAGGAAATTAACTTTAATACTGCAAAGGGCTATCTTGTACAATGTGTTTGTTTGTATGTGTGTGTGTGTCTGTGTGTTTGTCTGTTTGTCTGTTTGTTTTAAGAAAGTGAAATGTGCGTACATGTACAGTATGTTGTCTGGATGCTCTGTACTGAAGGGAAAAAAATGAAAGGAAATCAACTTAATACTGCAATATGCCACCTCATACAGTTGTGATTGTGTGTGTGTGTGTTTCTGTGTTTGTGTTTGTCTGTTTGTTTTGAGAAATACATGAACATTGTTTTCATTGACTTACACCCCTACCACAAATGCATCACAGGCATTCTGCTCTACGGCATAAACAATTCTCGTAATCATAAGCAGGGATGGAGTGGAGGCAGACCGATCCGAGTCACGAGACCGCTGGAAAAATATCTTTCCCATAGACTTTGAACATATGACTCAGTCCGAGGCCAAGGCTTAGGCCGGTAAAATCTGACCTCCAGGCCGGCCTGGACTCCATCCCTGTCAATAAACAATGATTTTGTAGTGAGTACCATTGATGTAGTCGAGGCCCGCCTTGAGGCCAATATTTGGTGGCCTCGATCCGAGTCCCCTGTACAAACCCAATGGAAAGCTCGTGTCTTACAATGGCCTTGGCCTTGACACTTGCAGACTCAACTTCAACACTGGTGAGTACTGAAAGCTGTACCATCTACAGCTTCCTGGTAAATAAACTGTTGCAGAATTCCTCACCAAAGCTGCATGACAGTCTTTTAAGCCTTTTAAAAATGACTGTAAGTATAACTGAAAGAGGTCATCTGCACAAGTTTTATTTCAACTCTCAACAGCACAATGCCAAATGACATTGTGTCTGATGACATTACAAAATTGGCTTTTTGCATAAATTGCAATGCATTGAGAAGATTTAAGTTCATATCTAATGATTTGAAAAGCATAAGTGATTGAAGACAGAGCCATTTGAAAAAATGGCCCGATTGATAGCAATTCTACAGGAATTCTACAATGCACAATTAGCCAGGAAACTTAAAATATGATGAAATATTTTAAGAGCTACTGTATTTACAGTCTTTCTTTGTGAAGATTTTATTTTAAAAAGTTGTTGTTGATACATTCAGTGTCCTGTATTTTGTTCAGAGAGAAAGCTGTAAAAAGAAACAAGAATGTCACAAACGTAACAGAACAGTGAAACAAATCTACATGCAACAATAAAAATAAGTAGACTGATTAATTGCAGTTATAGCAGTAGACAAATTGTTCTGAAGGCTATGACGCAGGGCCATATAGTTACCTAAGACAGCGCATCTAAAGTTTGCTCTGATAGCGTTGTTTCTTTGCAAAGTTCGAGTGATGAATTGCGGAAAGAATAATTTGTTGGCTTTTACGAGAGAAAGCCCGAGTCGTTAATGCGGTGTTATCCATCACCGCGATCTCAGGCAAATGATCTGGCAAACAGTCCACGTGCCGGGGTGTCATTTAGAAACTCGCAAGGTTATCAATTTGGATTAAATCTCTGAGGGTGAAATTTTATGGGAGCAGGGCAGGCTGTGCTTACTGTGTGAAACAGACTAATGCAGTCACACTGAATGTTATGCTGACCTGAATACATGTAGAACTTTTCCTAATATCTATTCACCTGCTAATAAAATGGGGAAAAAAAGACTCCAATAGATTTTTTTCTTTTAATCTAGACCTATTTTTAAATTTGGTAATGCAGCGCTCAATAAACTTCGAAATACATGTAACAACCAATGGTTCCTTTCATTGTGTGAAAATCATTTCTAAAGGCAACATATAAAATATATTTTATAAAATAGAATCACTGAATGTTTTCACACATATTATAGAGACATGACATTGCAAGTTCATTTCTAAGCAAAATGACAATTTTCCTTTATAGACCTTAGTACAATATATTATTTTAGTTATAAAGATGTTTTAGATAACAATCAAAACTACATCTTTCCCATGTATCACAGAATCTTGAAGAATTCACAGATTTCATGCATACTAGATGAGGAGAATGTAGCCGTTAGGTGTTATTCTTTCCACAGTTCAGAGATGACTTTGAACTATGCGGCAACAATGCATTATGCAGCAGCTGTTTTTATCTGGAAGAAGCTGTGAGGGGGGTCATGGGGTCGGAAGGGGGCAGGGCTGGCTGGGATGGCAGTTACGACTGGGTATGGGGGGAGGGGGAGGGGAAAGAAAAACATCAATTTCAACCTGTGCCATCCAGCCAGACGAAGATCTGTGGTAGGACTCCCTCATTGTCCCTGAAGAGAAAACCTGAGCGAATTTGCCAACTACTCCAGCAGAGATAGAAGAAGCGGTGCAAATGGAGCAGTCGCAAGTTTCGGCGGAAGAAGTAGCACTGACCTCATGATGCATTACGTGATACGTCCGTGCACGGCCCGGCAGGAAGTGCTGGAGTCCGCCCCGAGGAGGGGGCGGAGGCTTTGGGGGGTTGTAAATTTGGAGGGCAAGAAATGAGTGCTTAACCTTAACGCATTGATGTTCACATCATCGGCTTCCTACACAAAGGCCACTGGCATAGCTATGTATAGCCTTAGAGGCCAGCCTTTGTGCAGTAAGCTGAAATCAGTGCAAATGCTTGCATGCAATGATGACAGTGGCATCATAACAGGCAAAAATGAAATAAAAGTATGTGCAATGTATGCAGAAAAACCTGCTTAACCCTCTCAATATAATTGGAACCAAACTGCATACACTGTACTTGTCTTTGCTTTAGTGTGGTAGTCAAGTGGTTAAGTGGGATGTACAGTTAAATCAATTCAAATGCACCACCAGAAAATTAACTTGGTGGGGTGTAAATCAAATCTTCACAATTTATCTGAAGTATGAATTTCAGGAGGTTTAGTATTTTTGCTCTGGTTCCCACATGGCACAAAATCCTACTATGGTGTATACTGTAACGGTGGGAGAGCTTTTTACTCAATTATGAGCTTCTTGAAATCGTATATCCTGTAAATTGCATTCCAATGAGCCTATCATTTTGTTATACACTGTTTTGAAATAAAATTTTCCCACAAGTGCTACAAAATCATGCCTGGTTTCCAGATGTGAATTTGACAGCTTTTTTTCAAGGTGCTTTAATCTCCTTGTTTTCTGAAATAAATTATGTGTAATTGCAATGGCATTTAACTTGTTAACCAAACATTTTTAAAACAAATTCTGAAAGTTGTGTTGTGATTTGTAAATAGCTGTGCAACAACAATGACGAAAATTTTCCTGGAATTCTTCAAAAAACAAATGTCACATGATATATAATACCTTTTAATTCTTTGTTGTTGTGTTTTCAGTTTTTCATCTTATATGGCTGTGGCTGAGCTGACATAATATTACAATTCAGACACTATCTAATTATTAAGTTTGTTCATGATGTACACAAGCAAGATTTTGTGTATCATTAATGTTGGGAGATAAATTCTGATTTTGATATTTTAGTTAATGAAATACTTTATTTTCATTTGGTAAACTGCTATTATGGCCTTTCTCTCTCATTATTATGACTAATTTATTACAGTACATAACATTTGAACGTAATTTATAGTTAACAGGAACAAAAATACACAAGGGCGCTGACAGATTTTGCGCCCGAAATGGTAAAAGAACCCCTGTAATTTGCGCAAGAGTCCCTGAAATTGCCATAGAGTTCAATGCAAAAGAGTATCTGAAATGCACAGAAACAGAAAAAGTAGCCCCAATGAAGAAAATTTTAATTTTTATCATTGTTAGTTACCCATGAGTGAAGGGATGTGGTTATCTTTTTTAATTCTTCTTCCTCTTCTATTTCATAAACACTTGGGGTGTTTTATTTTTTGCAATAAAGTTCCCAGGTCTTTTCAGAAAGGTGGTCTTTAGCAGGGATGGAGTCGAAGCGGACCAATCCGAGTCACAAGGCTGCAGGAAAAATAGTTTTCAAATAGAATTTGTACATGTGACCTTATCCGAAGTCGAGGCCAAGGCCGGCAAAATTTGGCCTTGAAGGCCGGCCTCGACTCCCATCTCTGGTCTTTAGAGACAAGTGGTCATTATACCAAGGGTGATCATGTAGACTTACATTAGCTGGTTGTGGTGAAGTGACCGTTCTCCTGGACTCTGAGTGCCTGTTGATGCCAGGCCCTGGGGTGAGGCTGGAGCCAGACTGTGGGGGTGTGGATGATGGGGCGCCTGGTGGTCTTCCAAGTAATGTTAATGCCACAAAAGAACCAGCTGTTGAGAAACAAAACCATAAGGAGAGTGACAGAATGAACAAATTATAAATTTTGTTCACAATTACTAGATTTTAATAAGATCACTTCATTTCACTACTTGCTTCTACTACAAAATATACTAGTGTATCTATTGGTAAATATTTCAACTCATTTGGTCTTTTGAGGTATTTTTTAACTTCTCCCAAACATATCACTGCCCTTTCAAATCTATCAATTACAAATCAATGGCTATCCGGCAGAACGGCCATAGCATATGTTTCTGGCAGAAGGAACTTAACACTAACTCTTCTATACTTTGAAAACCATTGACTCTTTTCATATGAAATTAAAGTATTGTGATGCTTCCAGAACTTTTTGTCAGTTTATAAAGTGCAAAGTCAAATAAGGCAATATTTCTCATATTAGAGAAAATTTACTGTTAAAGGCAGTGGATCTCATTTGCAAACATCCCCACAGACCAGGAAAAGATAACCCATGCTCTTAGGCTATTGATGAAGGACATGTCTGTGAAATCTGGTCAGTGATTTGCGCAAGATTGAAAAATACAAAGAAAAACAATAGCCCGTTTAGTGTACGTTCTGGTATGGGGGTAAGAATTTTTTCCGCGAGAAAAAAATTCAATCTGAGTCTAACGGTCACTATAATTCCACTAAAACTGAGTTTCTAGCTCCTATATATAGCTAAAGGTTCCCAGATGGCATTTTCTTCTAAATGCCATTGTAGTTACACAATGTTAATTTTTAGGCATGCAAAAGAGATCCCCTGCCTTTAAGGCCCTTCTGCCTGGGAACATATGCTAGTGCCTTTCTGCCAGATAAACAATAAAATGATGTGCATGTAACAATCACACAAATCTGCTGTCAATACTTACATTTTATCATTTTAACCACCTCGACATGGTTGGAAGATGTCACTAGTGTCCCGTTAACCTGTTTAGGAAAAAATGAAAAATAAAATGAAAATTAATTTGATAGTCGTCATATTATATATTCTGTCTTCTCTTTATTATTCATAAACGTCTGTAAATACCATAAATTGTTCTGTCCTGGGTATTCTTCACAGATGGTTGGACTATATCCAAGAAAGCCAGAAAGAAAGCAAGAAAGACTATCATCATTACTCTGGGAACAGCAGACTGCAAAAGACGATGAAAATGCTATGTAACTATAAAACAGAACATTTCACTGAACATTATGTTCACATTATGTCACAATATGCATATGCACACACACACACACACACACACAAACACACCGAGCAAAGCAAGTATGCCCAAACATTATTTCTATTTTTATCAATAGAAAAAAACCTCAACTACATAAACTGTTCAGTGATATGACACACGAGGAAATTGGCAAAGTATTGTATGGGCTAAAGTATACATTTCATTGAAAAAAAAGTTTAAAAAACAGAATCAAATGAACACATTGTGAAATTGATTGAGCATGAAGATAAAATCATAGAATTTTGTTAGGTAATTGTACACTGGCAGTACACTGACATTCTCTACAATCCCATCACAAGAGTATGAATGAAATGAAATTCATATTGCAGCACTGGACAGTTGAATGATTATTGAGTATACTAAAAACAAGTACACATAACTGTGAAACTTGAAATTAAAAAAAACAGAAATAGACAAGCAATGAAAACATGCCAGCTCGCTTATTACATTACAGTACCTTCTCTGCAGCACATATCCATGGTACAATGTTCAATTACTAACCAAAATGTGGTAAACATAAATCCTCCCAGACATCGAAGCAATCAAAAACAAAAAGACTGCCCACCGTCAAAGTCATAAATATATAATGGCCAACAGAATACAGGCGAAATGTCAGTTGACTTATGTACGCTCTTTGCTACTCTATCCTGGCCTGAGAAAAGATTGGCGGAAGCTTATCAACGTCGCTAAATATGGCCTTCTGGCCAATCCACAGTAATCTTACCACCACCTCCTCCTCCTCCTTCAATTCAAATCATTTTTTGCCATCAGTTCTCTTCACTCTGCTGTTTCACGCTTCGTAATGTCATGGCACTATTTTTTTTTCTACACAAGAGGACACTAGGACAGTTCCAAAGTAGAAAATGCTTGGACATGCTCATATGACCTTCACCTAAAATAGTCGGAAGGGACATTTTTTTCTCTTTTATTTTTCAATATTGTGGGTGTTTTTGAAGGGACGGTGGGACATTTGCAGAGTATAAAAGCTTGGACATGTTCTACTGACAGAATGCATGAACAAATTCAAATAGATTCAAATAGATGGACTCTCAGAAAAGGAATATTTTCTTTGCTCCTTTATTTTCCAATACTTGCTTTTATTTGGGGGGGAATTTCTTGCACATACTGCACTTGTATACTTTGACTTTTGACCAGGTAGAGGCTTTTTCAATGCTCACAATCATCTTTCAACCTTTTGATAGAATTGTTGTAGACTGCAGAGCCTGATCAGTTTGTCACGGACGGACATTTAACAAATTCTGAAAGTTAAAGGCTTGTAAAAATAAAGTAGTGAAATTTGTCAAGTTTGTGTATGGTTCATTGTGAAGAGTATCACTGAAATTGTTAAATGTTTATAGAATTTTGTTGCCATGGTTACCTACTAAAGATAGAATCCATTAAATATCCAATGTCACGGACGGACAGGATAGAAATGGGTTTCTACACTTGCCAATGATATTTTGTTGTTTCTATCTAAACAAAACAACGCTGACAATTTCTTTTATTGCAGATGTTAGTCTAATACGTTGACTTCCCTGACATATGTATGTAATTTTGAAGCAAGCTGTAACTTTTACTAGAAGGATAAGAAGTTTTGTCACGGACGGACATTTCCAGTGTCACGGACGGACATTTGGTGTCACGGACGGACATTTTGTGTCACAGATGGGCATTATCCCAATTAAAATTGATATTTCAGCCCAGCTTCCAGTACTCATATCTCTAATAAACTTGAAAAGATGAAAAAAGTAGAAATTTTGTGTGTCCACAGGACACAGATGCCCCAGCTATAATGCAGTCAGTAAGCATTTCTTATTGAGTGTGGGGAAACCATTTTGCATGGGCTGTGACCTGTGACCTTTGACCTGCAGACTCAAACTTGAACTTGACTTGTATTTTAGTTTCATCTACCTACATACCAATTTTATTTAAATTCTGTCTAATATTTATCAAGTTATCACCCAAAAACCAATTTGCATATATAATGAGCTGTGACCTTTGACCTTTGACTTGCAGACTACAAATTCGAACTTGACCTGTATTTTAGTGTCAGCTACCTACATACCAAAAAATTTTAAATTCCATCAAATATTTATTAAGTTATCATCCGGAAACCAATCTGCATGTATAATGAGCTGTGACCTTTGACCTTTGACTTGCGGACTTCGAATTTGAACTTTAACCTGTTTTTTTTAATGTGATCTACCTACACACCAAAAATATTTAAAATCTGTCCAGTATATTTAAGTTATCGTGCGGAAACCAATTAGGTGAATGAAGGGAAGGACGGATGGACAGGTGCAACACTTAATGCCCCCTCAAGATTTCGTCTGCGGGGGCATAAAAATACTCGTGTGTGAGTGTGTGTTCGGGGAGGGGGTTATGTGGGGGTGTATTTATGAATTACAATACCATTTATTGGATTTATGTGATGAAATATCTCCCCAGAGTGATAAAACACATTTACAAAATCACTGAATTAGAAATCCACTACATGTACCATTGCAATATAATGCACTTGTCCGTCCGTGACAAAAATTTTGTCCGTCCGTGATATTTTCAAATTCATATTTATTATATATATATTTAATTGATCTGGGTTTCATACATACACATTATAGGTCTTTTGTTAGTGAGATAGCTCAGCATGCTTTT
>JZLH01S0006694.1:140950-151895 GCA_001188425.1 Eucidaris tribuloides | reverse complement strand
TAAGTCTTGAACCATTCAACCAAATTTTCTCAAATATTATTTTCCCCCTTTTATTGTTCTGTATCCTCTCAATTCAGGAAGATATCTGGGTTTCATTCCCTTTAAGGTTCAAGTAAGATTGAGACAAAACAGTAGGACCCGTACACTCCGTACAGTGCTTTAAAGTGATAGGCTAACATTGTGGAGCTTCAATTTAAAAAATTGTCAAACTTTGATATCTGAGCTACATAGTAGTGTTCAAATGGACAAATAAACACCCTAGAATACAAAAGTTTGGAAAGTTACACTGCCAATGGCAAGTTATACATGAACAAACAATAAAACTCGGGGTGAGTTTTATTAACCTAGGTGTACACACAGTAAGTCTATAGGAGGAAATGGGCAAGTGAATCTGGTCAACTTATGATTTTCACTTTTTTAAAGCACTAAATAATCACTTTGAAATACAATTTTTTCAGGGCTTCATTTTTAGACCTCATCAAAGACAATGGTAGCGTGGGGAATCACGCGGCTCAGATTTTTTTAACTATGGAAAATGTTAGCCAGTACCTTTAATAATTCTTCTCACAACAATACTTCTCAAATGGACAGCAGGAAACATATTACTGAAATTACAGATCAGTTTGTGTGCAGTACATGTACATGTAATACAATAACTAGTAAAGGTAATTTGTACTAACAAATAATATCATCATGACAATATTATCACTATTATGAACGATATCACTAACACTCTCATTAGCACTATTACCATTATCCTTATCATTACTATTATTACTATCATCATTATCATTAATTATTATTAGTAGTAGTAGTACATGTAGTAGTAGTAGTACATGTAGTAGTAGTAGTAGTAGTAGTAGTAGTTAGTATTGTTATGATCATTAATTATTATCATTATCATTATTATCATTATCATCATTATCATTAATTAATATCATTATTATGTAATATTATTATGAATATCATTATCAGTGTTATTATCATTATTGTTACAATTATTATCATTCTCATCATTATCATCATTATCATTCTCATTATCATTATCATCATTAATTATTATCATCATCATCATATTATCAATATTGTCATTATTATTGCTATTATTACTACACCAGCAATAATTAGGACACAATGTAGTAGTTTGTTATCATCATTGGCTTTCACTAATTCCACCCCTGCACTTCTTTATAAAGATGTACATATTTTTGCTGGCTGTGCTTCACTGACTACTGTTGGCGTCTATAAAGTGGTCACAAATGAGCGGCCAGATGATGCAACAATATTGATCATCTCTTGGGATTTTTCTGACAAATTGTTCCCTGGTGAAATATCTTGTTAGCTGACTGAACATTCCGGCCAGATTTCAGCAAATTGGCACAAATTGGCCCACCGAAGAGCTGACGAGTTGCGCAAAAAATGCTGGTGATTAATTTCGGGTACAGGCAAAGAGCACATACATTTTTGTAATTGGGCGGGAGGAGTGCTTAATACAGTAGGCAATGATAAATTTCAACTGCTTTCAGCATAGTAGTAGTCTCTATTGCAGACTGAACTTCGAATTTACACAAATACGGGCACAAGTCCCACAGATATCTGCCCCCCTCCCCCCCCCCCCACCGGCCCTCTGTTTACACATACAAATATAAAGGTCTGTATGATGCTGAAGCACTGCTTTCACTTATTTAGTTATTATCATACAACATGAATAGTTGCTTACTTTTGGGGAGACCTTTACAACAATTTTGTCAAACTACCTGGGTCTCATTGTTTTGACTTATTTTATTTTTCTTTCCCCTTGATAAGCAGCAGCATTTGTTATACATGTAGTAGAAGCAGTTAGTATTACTACCATCATTATGAAACTGGATGATGAGGATGATTATTGTTGTTGTTGTTATTATTGTTTTTTTTATTATCATTATTATCATTATTATTATCATTATTATTATTATTATTATTATTATTATTATTATTATTATTATTATCATTAGTAGTAGTAGTAGTAGTAGTATCATTTTTATTGTTGTTTTGTTGTTGTTGTTTTTGTTGGTTATTTATTTATTTATTTATTCCTGCATTTGCTAATTTAGTATTAAATTAATATATTTTTAACATTAATTTATTATTAACACGTATTTGTTTTTTATTCTATTATTAATTAAAGATAAAATTCTTTTAATTTATTTCTGTTCATATCCATTGATTTACTTATTTCTTAATTTGCTTACACAGTAGTTGTCAATATTTATTTTGAATTTGAACTTGAAGGTGCTTTGCTACACTTACAAGAAAGCCTACTTCCAACTATCTCCAGAAGGAACGCTATGAGTTTAAAGGAAAACAGCTTCACAACAAGAAATCAGGTTGGTGATCCAACAAGGAAATGCTCCCCGAAATAATACTCGACCCTGTCAGACTGTCACGTCATCAATGCTACTGTTTACACTCGCTACAGTCAAAGAATTCACCATTGTACACAGTTGACAAAGTCTGGATGGATTGTATTTTGACATCTGACTGCATACAAAGAACATCCACTAGACTGAGTGAAAACAGATATTCCATTCTGTGTTTGACATTGAATTCACATTGAAACAGACATTGAATTCAAGTACTAAATATTTCATTTACTATGTGGGTCATTACATAATGCAGAAAAGGAATCAACATTACTGTAGAACGAGAAATAATTATCTCCAATATCAGGGTAGGAATTACTTTTTATTTTTCAAGGGCGATTTTTATTAGAGCTTTGGGGCTTCATGTATCTTCAAATTTGGGGGGGGGGGCTATTTTTTTATCACTGGGGCTACTTTTTCGCTGCATATCAGAATTTGAAGAATGTAATGAAAGATTGCAGATGTTTTAGCTGGTGCTTCATCCATAAAAGCAACCATTTAATTCATTTTTGTTTCAATGTCATAATAAGAAAAAAAACGTGAAATTTTTCGTAGCAAATCTGAGGACGATTCTGAAGGAAATGGTCACCCCAAAGAATTGGTTTTGGGGGATATTAAGGGGCGATTTGGGTTTTGCCTAGGGTTAAATCGCCCGTCGCCCTGGGTTATTTCCTACGCTGTCCGATATGGTATTCAAGACTTTTTGAATAGTGAATCAGCTGCGATCTCAGGTACACATACCTTCTTGAAGATTAAAGTATCACAGATGAAGCCCTTGGGTAAAACTAAGGCGTTACTGATACACGGTTCCTACATCTATTGATTTTTTTAAAATCTTATATTCATCTTAATTTGTTTTATATACAAAAAACAACTTTGGGAGAAATAATCTATCCTTAAAAACAGAAACAGGTTATTTTATATGGGAACACATAGCTGTAAAAAAAATTGCACTTCATTTTAAATGTTTACACTGTACACAACCTCATATTGATTTGTTACTTTACATAAATGACTATGAGCATGACCAGAGTATAATCAATCCATGAAAACAGAACTGTATTTTATATACATGTAAGAACACTATTGCTCAGTAACGAATGCCACCTACATGTATCCTTGCCAAAAGGTACTTATTTAGTACCGTTACATTTGAAACAAACAGCTAATTGAATCCTATACATAATGAAAAAAAATAATTGGTCTTATCTATAAGTTTCAATTACCAAATACAGTGATTTACTGGAGCGTATCACCTTTAGGTACAGGCAAAACAATTATCTGCTGCAAAAATCGTCTTACCAAACAGATATGCTGCCACTTTTGTCCTTGCTCACCAAGAAATAAATTCCGATAAGTATCCTCATTTATCAAACATGAACCTGATTGATGGATCGTAAGAGAAGACAACTCGCTACAATAGATTATTGCCCAATAATGCAATCAACACAAGCCAAGATTCACTGCTTTGTGATCTTGTCGGAGGCTGAGACTCCATGAATCGTCTTGTGACCGTGAGACGAAAGCAACCAAGTGAAGAAAGAGGCGATAATACCAGGAAGTCAATCCATCATGACCTTTAACCCCTTAACAGCCAGACAGAGCCATCCACTGTTTCACACAGATCTCGAGGGTAACATGAAACTAGGCATTTCCGTTATATGATATACAAAGTTTTCAAAAAAATTGTGTTAAAGCCAGTCATGGCAATGATGATAATATTGATGTTAGAAAGTGAGCAGTATTAATCCCATGACTTGAATAGTGACTACATGTATGCAATGTAGGCTTATTTACCGCCAGTTGTTTTGGTTCAATTCTCCGAGATGTACATAGTGTGCATAATGTTGGAATGTACAAAGATAATAAAAGTGACAGTACTGTTATTAACAGATAATTAATGTACTGTATGAAAAGTGAAGAAGTTTATTAGGTACCTCACTACAAAACAAAACTACACAATGTACATGTATACATGTAGGCCTACAATGGACATCCTTGTAAAGAAAGTTTGAGAGTTAATTAATCATGTGTTAGAACATGAAGTGTAAACTATGAATATGAATATTGACTGCGAGTGAACAAAATAATTTATGCGATTACAATAAAAGGCTATTGAGACTACGAGTGGAAACAAAGTGAGCATGAAGAGGTACAAGAGGGAAGAGCACAGGATACAAGGGTAGAGGGAGAGGAGGGGAAGAAAGGGAGGGGAAGACGTGATGGGAAGACAGGGGAGCGGCCAAGATTCTGGAAAGGAGGGAGGTAGAATTGGAGAAGAATCTGATGTGAAGATGAGGAGAGGAGGGTGGGAATAAGGGAAAGGAAAGTAGGGGAAAAGTGGGGTAGAGGATGGGGGAAAGAAGGAAAGGAGGGGAGGGAAGGAAAGGGGGAAAGGGAGAAAGGAGGAGTGATGGAGGGAAAAGTTGAGGAGGGAAGGGGGAAGGAGAGAGGAGGAAGTGAGGGGGTGAAAGGAGGGGAGAAACTGGGAGGAAGGGACTCCTGAGAAGGACGTGAGGATGAGAAAGGGAAGGAGCAAGGGTAGGTGGGGAGAAGAGGAAGGAATACAGGGGAAAAGTGGAATGGGAGAAGGAGAAAGATAAGGAAAGGAAGGGGAGAATGGAAGGGTGGGGAAGTAAAGATAACACCTATGTGATAAGAAGGAAGGAAGAATGGGGAAAGAGAGGAGAGGATGAGGGGAAAGAGGGGCAGGAAGGGGGAAGAAGAATGCAGAAGAGAAGAGGAGGGTGTGAGGATGAAGAAAGGCAGAAGGGGGATAGGGACAAAGGAATATTAGAATTTCGCGTAGGAATATTCTTGCCATCGTGAATGCTATAACAGATCCACACTAAATGACAGAGGTTCATGGTCAGACATTTAACGTACTGTGCTCATTACGAAGTGCACAGACGATTGAGTTAAGGTCAAGGACGGCAATCATACTTCAGAAAATCTTAAGAGCTTTCCCAGATACATTGAATACTAAATTTGTAATTAACAAGAGGTAACTAAAAGGTAGACAGACATGGGAAGTAGCATCAATGAAGCTATTCTTGTTTCCCTCAACTGAACCTAGAGGAGGTACATGTAGTACGCCCGTTCACAAGCTGCATCTTCCACAAATGCAACAGAAACTAACACCCAGCTCAGAAACAAAACGCAGACAGAATTAAGCAAATTAAAGGTACCTGTGTTGTAGCAACAGGCCACAAATTTTGCACATTATCTACAACTAGAGAAGAACATGTTTGAAGCTTTGGCCCGTGGGGGCCTTAATCGTGGGCCCTACATGTAAATTGGACCAGGTAAACTATTCAAGGAACATTGAATCCCCCCACCCTACCCATTTCATTAATGCACTTTAAAGAAGAAGTACATGTAGGTGAACAACACATAGCCAGGCCTGCAACACTTGACACACAACCAGACATAAAGCGAGAGCAATAGCTTATTTGAGCCTTCAGTTCAGGTGAGCTAAAAATGTGGCATACTAACACTAACACCATGGATATCATTGATGACGTTATACTTGTTCACAGGTTTTTTGGATGGGTGGGGGATTTTGAAAGAACTGCAAACAAACGAACTGATCATTTGTTTACACCCTGAATTCCATTTAAAATGTAAGTAGCACTTTAGACGTCCAAATCAAAACCACAGACATACAGTGCGGTATATTTTCCTCCCTTAGGATTCCTCCCATCAACTTGTCACACCAGGCCATGGATTACATCTGCCCTAGTCAGTGCCCGAAAAAGAGGATATAGCAGCATCGCAGTGTCCACCGGCAAAATAGCTGTCATCAGCCCAGATTCACCATGGTCCAGCATCCATGTGCTGTATTCAAGGACAATCCATATCATGCGCAAAATTTTCTAAAGAGCACAATTTAACGGAATTTTTAGTCTGACAGTCTTCTTCTTGATGATGATACTTAACGCATACAGTATGAGTCAAAAAAATAAATAAAAGAGCTCTAGATCCAATCTCGTATCTCCAAACATCATGTACAGGTACATGTACAAATATTTTATTATATTAATTTGTGGGGGGGGATTTGGGGATATTTTTGGGATTAAAGCACAAGTTTAGTTTTGGTGATTTTTTTTTCAAATTTGACAATCAGAATGTGATCTTTCTGCTCAGATATAATTCAGATAACCTTAACACCTTATTAACGCTTTGGATGCTATACTGTAAAATATAGTTGAAAATCTCGGGGTCCCCCCCCCCCAAGAGACTTTTCATAAATTTATTCTTTTTTTAAAGAAAGACATTCAGAATCAGTTATTGGTGTGATATGACCTTTGGGCTTTCAAATACAAAAAAAATCCAAAACAAAACTTTACTTCAAATCTGGGTTTCTTTTTTTGACTCACACTACATACAGAAAGTTACATCAAGTTACCTCAAAAATCACAATTCATATCATACGAAACAACATGAGAGCCTCTCATGTTCAATCACCGTCTTCAAAGACATTCAAGTTTAACTGTCCTGATGACGATCTTGGTCGTGCCAAATAAGTGAATAAACATCCCGAATTGCAGAGCTCAGGTAATCTACTGCCATAAACGTAGCTGGCCTGTATTTATTTTCTTAGCGGCGATGATCGTCCCCAAGCACGGTGGACGAAGTTACCTCACGATGACTGATGTTTCTGTTTGCGATCAAACATAAAATTTGCTTACATGCGATATCGGATTCCACAAAAATAAATAACTCACCCTTATCCTGAGCCCTTGCAGGCCTGGGTCGGTTGCAAAGCGATGAAGTGTCTCGTTTTGCAAGCAGAAAACTTTGGAGGGGTTGCGTCACTCTGCTTGGCAGGGAATCGCTAATTTGTCAGCGGGCGTTGAATTAAGCGCTAAACGGGATGCTTAATTCATAAGAATGTGAACGATGCCTTGAGGCAAAGCCAGATATTTTCTTTTTTCTTTCAAGGAAAGGGGAAAAATCGGGAAATGAACTAGTGAGTAGACATACGTAGTGTAAGTTGAGCCATGAAATTAACATAATATGATTTCAAATATTCTCGGATATTTCATCACTTCCTGAAAAAAATTCAAATTCTTAAAACTAAGGAATTCCAATGAATGGAAAAGCAGAATGATCAGTGGAGTTTCGTCGGTAATGAATGGAAGGGGCATCCAACTGTCCCCGTGACCCCCTTACCTAGAAACTCATTTACAGGAGAGAGCATGAATTTATTGGATTAGGATGCTGTATAGCCTATAGTCAACAGCCATATTAAGTAACTACCCATGCAGTACCACAGTCATTGAAGCCATGCCATTCTGTAATTGGGTTTGACAAAACTACTGTATCCAAATCTATACATGTATGTTTCATCCATTAATCTCTCATGTACTGTACTAACATGAACTTGCATTCGTCGTGCTATTGATCAATGTACTACATTCAAAACCACACTATAACAAATAGATAACAAAAAAATACCACCAAACAATGGAGTATACAAGTAGTTGGTGAAAAATGTACTCATATATCAAATTTTTCTATTCATAATTTTTAATGTTTATATGTATCTACAGGGCCTTGTTTCTTGTCATATAATTAAAAATTCTTCTCAAGCCTGCCTGATGTACATTGAACTTTTTTCCTTGCCAAATTATTCCATTAATATTTGGCTTCTACCCAGATACTTGTCCAACTTGCACATTTGTCACCCACAGCTAGACCTACTACTTAGTACTGCACTTCCAGTGCATTGAGTAGACACAGGGTACTGCCTTCACAAGTATATTTCATGCACCAACCCCCCCCCCCCAACCGCTTTATTCTTTCATAGACACATAATGACCTTCTTAAAGCCATTGGCTAACATTTACCACAGTTATAAAAAAAAAGTGAGCTACATAATCCTCTATGCTCCAAGTGTCTTTGAAAAGGTCTAAAAATAAAGCCCTGAAAAAATTATGTTTCAAAATGTTTATTTAGTGCTTCAAGAAAGTGAAAATCATAAATTGACCGGATTCATGTGCCCATTTCCTCCCATACGTAGACTTACTGTGTGTGGATCTAGGCTATTTTTTACTCGCCCCAAGTACTAATTGTTTGTTCATTCATATGTTGCCAGTGGCAGCATAGATTTTTAAACTTTTGTATTCTAGGGTGTTTACTTGTTCATTCAAACAATACTATGTGGCTCAGATAGCAAAGTTTGACAATTTTTTAATTTGAAGCTCCACAATGTTAGCCTATCACTTTAATGATACAAGTGTACAAGTACCTACAGTGTATATTACATTATGTCGTCGGTTGTCTGGCACAAGGGCCCTAGCATATGTTCCTGGCAGAAGGGCCTTAACAGTAAATTTTCTCTAATTTGAGAAATATTCCCTTATTTGATATCTGTTCGTAACAGGCTGACAGAAGGATTTTAAATTATGTACTCCTTTGATTTCATACGGAAAGAGCCAACAGTTTTCAAGTTACAATTAGTGTTGAAGGCCCTTCTGCAGCCGACAACCGACGATACACAGAACACTAGGTCCTGACAGAAGTACTACATTTATCATTCACAGGCAGACTGAAGTTGGAGACTGATATCAAAGACAATTGCTTTCCAAACATTTGGTCTACAATGTCCCCGCACAAGCTGATGCATAACACAAGATTCGTGCTTCTAGCCAGAAAACGTGCTGGATGGACATTTCCCAAACTTAATGCCGGCTGCCTCTTGTTTACATCATGCCACCGATATTCACGAGTTGGTCGTCATTTATCACAAGGAGCATGAATGTGGATGCGGGGCGGTGTGTGATGACACTCGAGCGTTAATGTCACAATTTTCAGTCTTCGGCATACACAGGAGGACATTTGCTGTGTAGGTACTGTAGCAGGCCTTCAACTCTGCTTGGTTCGAAGAGAAGGAGAAAATTAGGTGTAAAATTCTCCAAAAAGTATTCAATGCACCAAAGCAGAAGGAAAGTAGACTAGAAGTGTTCGGAGTAGTAACCCAAAGAAAATGGAAACATGCAGAATTCGCAGAAAAAAATCAAAGATTTGCAAAAAAAACAGAAATCTGGGGAAACAAATTTCTCTTCAGAAACAGGTGATGATGGTAGTTACAGCATTCTCAGCAACAACCTGTAAAGACTACTAAATTCCAAACAAATATTAAACCTATCGCAAAAGGGTTTTTTTGACAAAAAGTAGAAAAAAGTGGGAAAATGAGGATTTGGGGGAGAAAAAATAGGAAACTTACATGTAGGATCTTCACAAAAATGTAAGAAAAAGTAGGAAAGCAGGTCCAGTTGAAGGTCTGCTATAGCTTTTAAGCCAGCAGCCTCAGGGCACAAGTGATCTTTCTTGTTCTGCAGGGGGTGCAAACGAGATTCCCTGGCACCTTTAATGTGGTAAAGGGAGTCAAACAAAGTGCAGGAGGAAATCGCAGAAACCTACACACGACATACAATCCGGGAGACTGCCGGCTGCAGTAACCCTAACCAACTGTGGTGTATTGCTCTTGATCTCGTCAGGAGTGGGAAGGTGAACGCTGTTGGCAAGAAGTGATTGTTACCATGGCAACCAGGGAATCACGATAACATGTTCATATCTATAGGACACATGTGATTTTTGTGGGCTATACACGGTGCACTGGCCTAGCTCCAATATCGTAGCAATAAACAGTACAAGGGTACAATGATATTTAATGCAAGTTTTGTTGTTCATTCCAGATAACAACAACTTTTCATTGATAAATGCACTGAAGCTTCAATAATTCCTGAAAGAAATATTTAGCTAAGTATGTACTGAAGACTTGTGCCCATATAAAGTGAAGAACAAATGACAGAAACTTTAACTATCACATACAAATGACACAATTCAAGTCAAAATACAAGAATCAAACTTACCTCAAAAATAAAATTTGATATATTCCAGAGTGCAAGAACAAAATCGTGTGAGGTAGAGATAGTAAAATCCAATTGTGTACAGGAGAAGGAATCAGTTTATAAATGGTTGTTATTCCACATGTGTAAGAATACATACAGGAGGCAGGTCACAAAAACGTAGTACCATGTATCACGACAAAGTAATTTCCACAAATTCCTTATTGCATCGTCCAATGACTGGTAAATCTTCCACAAATGCTACATTTCTTTGTCACAGATCAATTTCCGGAGAAAAGTAATCACGAATGAAAATCCAAGAAAAACATTTGGTTGGACATCTCAAGAAAACAAATACTACAACCAGGCTAATATTGCTTTACAACCACGTCACGTTATGTCGGTTTAGGTGGATCAGGTACAATCAGTTGGGGTCTTCTCAGTTGATGGATGTCAAAATTGAAGATGAAGGTTTATCTTTGAATTATTTTGCTGTTTCTTGTCAAAACAACCCAAAAACCACAGCAACAAGCTATAGTTTATTTTTTTTAAATAAAGAGTATTTGTGAAATGACTGACTCTGAAGATCAGATGTCAAATCTAGTCATTCGTTGCTTAGCCAACAGTATTTGGTCATTCTCTTCGAAACTCAAATTGAACATCCATTGGAGTTTGAACACGGTTGTA
>JZLH01S0006694.1:117957-128111 GCA_001188425.1 Eucidaris tribuloides | reverse complement strand
TTTATATATTACCAAAGCAGTCTATTAGCACTGAACAATTTTGGAGCTATGCTGTTTCAAGTTTTGAGTACTACTACTATTTTTTTGTTCACTTTATGTATACAAGCATCCATTTCATAATTATGCCAAGTCATCACAAAATAAATTACAATAGATTTGTATCAAAAATACAACTAATGTTGAAACTACATGTTTTATTTTTCTTCTTGTTCCCAGAAATAATATTTTTCAAGCATCTGTTAAACTAGCATTGAAAAATTTTGTGACATCATCGATAGAAATACTAGCTATATTAGCTTATACCTCAGCTAAACAACATAATGGTATTAAAAGCACTGTATTCCAAAAAATAATCACATCAGTTTTGTTTTGAGGTAAAGCTGAACACAGACAACATCCTTACAAAATTATGCCATCTTCAAAAATAATTTCTCCTATTCCTTGCACCATCATGTTACAATGACTCGATCTAAAACAAAGGGATACTTTTTCAGTGAAATCTGCAATACAAATCATTCCTTTACCATAAAATTTCAGGGAAACATTTTTTTTTCTAACTTCTGAGAAAAGCGAAGGGACAGTGATTCTAAAAGGGAAACAAAAGAATGGGATTTGATCTAACTGTCTCGGCATTATTGACACGAATAAAGTGAATGTAAACACAGGTCATGAATAGCAGATCTGGGTCGGGTATAGATTTTGCTGTCAAAATAGCGATCTCTTCGACATCAGGCACCGCAAGAATTATGGAAAGCAAATGTTTGCCCTGCCTTTACCTGTTATTGTATATCCTCATCGCTGGCCTGCCCCTAAGGCATTGCATTATGCTGGCCTGCCTCTAAGGTACTGCATTATGCGAGGCCATTCACTGCATCAATGCGGTCCTTGCAAAACTTGAGCCCTGAAGACAACAAAATCTAGGAGATCCAATCTGTCAGCGATTTCAATGTTATCAAACATTCATGAGTGACCTTTATGGGAAACAGCAGTACCGGAAGCCAATATTTTCCATATCAAATTTCTGAAAGTGACTGCAGAGTATGCCATGCCACATTGTATTTCATTGTATTTCATTGTATTTCCACAATTACTGTCACTTTCCTGAGGTAACTCTGAGAAGGGGGATCAAAATTAGCCCCACAATTAATCCTATTTGACAAATATATAGTTGCAGTCATCATCCACACCTGTAGAAGAGTGAATGTTGTTCAATGTATTGAAATTTTTTTTATTAATTTTAAACTTTTCTAAATCATGTACAGTATGTTTTTTTCACACCACACAGCTGCTCAAACCACTGAGATACATATGTGACCTGTCACCACGATACCCTGATAAAGTCGCACTACCCAAAGGTAAAGAAAGTGCTAAATATCGTAATTATGTATGGAAATGAAATGTCCTCAATAATCGAAAGTTTTATGACCCTCACATGTCGCAAAAGTGTTGATATTCACATTTTTCACCTTAAGTATTTTTTTTCCACCACTCCACACCCCATCATCCCGATACCCAGCACCCCACCTTCACCCCAATACTGTAGGTCTTTCATGGTTTCAGTCTCACTAAGCATCTTTTAATTTACATATCCCAATCCCAGCTGCCCACACATAATCAAAGCGAGCTTATCTTCAGTACAATGAATGGCCAATTCCTGGCAACCTAATTTTCATGTCCTTTACCAAAAGGTCGTTTATGTGCCTCATCAAGCATGACACAATTTCCGACTTTTTTTGGTGTCATATGAAAGAAGAGACGTTAAAGCCTTTCAAAGATATACTAAATTTTTAAAAGTTCGCAAATAAGTTTTTAATTTGGTAGCCATTTTTAGAAGTTGTAAAGTTTTATTTTTGAGACGCACGTATAGGCCCTATTTGTCAAACAGGATTAATTGTGGGGTAATTTTGATCCCCCTTCTCAGCAGAGTTACCTCAGTAAAAGTGACATAATTGTGGAAAGACAATGAAATACAATGAAAATACAATGTGGCTATGGCATTGACTCTGCAGTCACGTTTCAGAAATTTGATATGAAATATTGGCTTCCCGTACTGCTGTTCCCATACAAGGTCATCATGAATGTTGATAAACATTGAAATCGTGATGACAGATTGGAATCTCCCAGAATGTTTTTTGTCTTTCAGGGCTCAAGTTCTGCAAGGACCGCATTGATGCAGTGACATGGCCCTCGCATTAATGCATACCTTAGAGGCGACAGGCCAGCAAATGCAAACTAGGGGGCCAGGCCAGCGAGAGGAAACAAACGAAAAGGCAGGGGCAAACATTGCTTTCCATAATTCTTCGCGGTGGCCTGATGTCGAAGAATCGCTATTTTGTTGACAGCAAAATCCAATACCCGACCTAGATCTGGCTATCATTTGACCTGTGTTTACATTTCACTTTATTCCTGGTTCAAACAATGCTGAGACAGTTGGATCAAATCCCATGTCTTTTGTTTTCCTTTCAGAATCATCGTCCCTTTAGCCTTTCCCAAAGTTATGAAAAAAAACGTTTCCCTGAAATTTTATCGGTAAGGAGCATTTGTATTGTAGATTTCACTGAAAAAGACCCTTCTAGTTTGTTGGGCACATCATGTCAAGTCTTGTAACATGACGTTGCAAGGGAATAGCGAGAAATTATTTTTGTATGAATGGCGTAATTGTGTTAAGGATGTTGGTCTATGTTCAACTTTTACCTCAAAACGAAAACTGCATTGTGGATTATTTTTTGCGAGGAATGTGCTTTGAATACCATTGTGTTGTTGAGCTAAGGTAATAAGCTCATTTAGCGAGGGATTTCTATTGATTATGGTCACAAAATTTTTCAATGCTAGGTTTTGAACAGATGCTTGAAAAATATTATATGTGGGAACAAGTAAGAAAAATAAAACGTGTAGTTTCAACATTAGTTGGTATTCTTTGATACAAATCTATTTGTAATTTATTTTGTGATGACTTGGCATAATTATGAAATGGATGCTTGTTCTGTATACATAAAGTGAACAAAAAAAATAGTCGTAGTACTCAAAACTTGTAAACAACATGTAGCTCCAAAACTGTTAGTGCTAATAGGACCGGCTGTTGTTAATATGTAAATTACTATTACCTACTGAAAAGTGTTCATTGATACAAATAAAATAAAAAGCTTATCACTAGGCTGCCAGAAGACAAAATATTCATAATCTTTGAAAGCATTTTATATCGCATCACGTGCTCAGCTTGGTCACTGTTTTGAGTTCATGTCATATGCTACAACATTATTCATGTCAGTCAGTTTACTACGTGTGTTTAATACAGTAGGTATTCCTCACTATCGAGATATTATCACTTGTAAGATGCCAAAGAATAATTTTAGAAGGGGGGAAAATAGAAAATTCACAACACATTCATATCAGTTTTAACAGCCAGTTTAAATACCTTCAAGGAGATGCACTATCAGATATATATCGCTTGAAAATGCCCAAGAATGAGCTTAGAAGGGGAAAAAATGCTTGAAAAACCGTTGGAGGAGCACCAGCTGGGTCTGAGTGTGAGCTGGAATTTAGACGGACATCTGTGCTGCGCATTGTTGACCTGTGACATTTTCCACGTATTTTACACCGTGGAGTCACCTCTAAACTGAATTAATGGAATTTGGTTCTGGGTTTGGCAAGTACTTGACCTTGATCTGTTGGCCATTTACTAGAATTATGGATAGGAAAACAAAGTAATTGCTGTTAACAATTCTTGCATACTTGTATTTATGTTATTAGTGTTAGTAGATATAGGTAACACAGAATGTACATGAATACACAAAAGAAAAAGAGAGAAAAACTAAATCAACACTAATACCACTAAGCAAAAAACTTCGTATGTTGTTTTTGCTAATTAGTTGATATTACACTGTACATACCAAACTGGAAAACCAGTCTGTTGTACGCATGTAATGTTTTCATTTGTCAAATTTACTTAAAATTGTTTGGCCCTTTATATAAAAAAAAACACTTTAAATAATTTCCTGTTTGTATAACAACTGCATAGAAATTGCAACGTTGTGTTAAAACATGAAATAGCATCTGAATTCAATTACAAATTTCAGTGAGCGATTTTCAAGTTATAGTGAGTGTTATATCCATCATGCTCATGTAAGTTTCTTTGATACCTGGACTTGGTCAATTGCGCAATCTTATGTGACTAATGATATTCCTACTAGATCCATGGAGGTGTCGCCCTTGTGATGTCAATCCACAAAATAGTAACTATTCCGACGGTTATTCACGTCACACATAATGGCCGTCAAATCAGCAAACCATCAATTCACGGCTTGTACAAAGTTCACAAAATAACACCCATGCTTATAAACGTGTCGCCAATTATAACTTCAGGAAAAATTTTGCAGCTGCTTTGTTTGCCAGTTCGGCAATGCCTTAATTGAGCACTAGTTTTGTGTTTGTAAAGCGGCAAGAAAAATTTTGCGGAGGAATAGAAATAAAAGTACAATTATTAATGTCCGTACGCTATTTTACTCTAGTGACGCAGTGGAAAGACATATAAGCGTGCTACATCCACATGGAATATCTAGCCAGAGTTTAAGATTAACATAGGTTTTTAAATTCGTCAAGTTTGACGGTAGATTACAGTTTACATGTAAAATAAGAATTGAGCGATTAAATTTAGTGTTTTATTAGGTTTATTGTGAAATAAGGTATTGGACTAACTAGAGTATACATTATTAGAGGTGCATCCCTATTCCCTATTCGTATTATCGCAAATAAAAATATTCACCGCACCTGTATGCCGTGGGAATCACACGTACTCGTAGGATCCGTAGCTGCATTTCCCTTTCTTTCTTGTTTAATTTGTGTAATTTCCCTGTTAAGGTCGATGAAGGATATAAAACAACATATAACATTATCATGTCCTGAGAGTCTCTGTTTGAAACTATTGACGCCTCGCGTTACGTTTGACTTGTTTATACTGGTTTTTCCCTTGAGGCTGCGCACCCCCTCTGGGAAAATAGTACAGCTCCATGTATCCTCGGGCTCGTCATAGATTCAACCAGAGAACTCTCGTATCAGCGATATTTGTTATAGCTACCGGCATTTGAGTATTGACTAGCCGCGGTAGCGTTAACTTTTTTTTGCTCAGATTTGATCCAGGTAAAGAACATGATCTAAAAATAACATTCAATATGTTTGGATTCATTGGACAGTATGAAATGCTATTTTCAAAAAGGTAACAGTACATAAATTATATTATCAATTAAGACAGGTTTGCAGAAGACAACATGTAGGCCGCTGACTTAAATTGTCTATTGCCCACTCGCTGAAAAATCAGTGGTATTGCATCTTAAAAATCAAGCCAATAAGAAATTTACAGCTGCCGACACTATGACATTTGTTGCATCACGCCATGAACATGGGTCACAAAGAAATTGTGCCACAATTTCAGTTCACAAATTTTACCACTGTGTGAAAAACATTCTAATTTGTTGTTTCAGCTATCGGTGCTGCGTGCCCTCAAACCGATAGGAGGCTTACTGAAAAGAGGATAAGAATGAAGTCTGCGACATTATCTTCTTACGATTCATTACATGAAATGTTAGATATCCACAAATGGTAATTGTTAAATTTTGTGACCTATTGTGATGTGTTTCTATTTTTGTTTTTGATTTTTTGTCGATTTAAATACCGAAGCTGCTTCCAATGGTTCACACATGCACCTTTTGTCATGAAGGTACAAACATTCGCGTGTGCGCAGAATTTGCCGGCTACCCACCTAAACCTCTAACCAGTCTGGAACAGGCTTCATTGTGAGAATCATTCGTCTTGAAACAGGAAAAAAGTTGTATGATGCGAGCGGAGACTGTTGTACGGCTGGGTCCAAATCAAATCTGATGTGCTGGTGAAAAAGTGTTTCATGATATTTTTATCTATATCATTGATAGAATAGTACTCTTGCAGATGTCTGTATCTTATTCATGGCACAAGAGGTTGTCATTTTTGTATGTTTGCAATTGTACTGAATGCAGTATTGTGTGGTACGCGGACAGCTGGGCTTTTCCGCAACATCATGATTCTGATAATTCCGTTTCTAGTCAGACAGAAAATAATTTTGTGCTTCCATGGAAGTTGAAGTGTGCCCTCTGTATGTCTGAATTTGCGTTTAATTGCAAGTAATGGTCAGAGTCTATGAAATAAGACTGGCTTGAAACAGCTGATGTTCGTACATGTACCTGCCACATGTGCAGTATTTGAAAGTGTACAGTCATTGTCAAAAGCAGCCCACCTCTCTGTAGCAGCCAACCTGCCCTAATGTGGCCACTGATATGATTCCCTTAGAGACAATTTGTGCTGCTACTTCAAACCTGTCTATAGCTGCCAACCTCTCTATAAGGCACATTTTATTGTTTCAAGTAGAAATCTAAATCTTGTGTATCATTTGATTTATAAATCTAAGTGTTCAAATGGAACTAAATCATGTTTTCTCTACCTGTCCAAAAACCTAAACAATTGTATCTTTTAAATACAATCTTCTGCAAAAATATTAAATCAAGCATATTTTTTTTTGACATTATATGATTTGATTTAGAATGATAAATTAGGTACGTTAAAGCTCCAGTGACACGATGGCGAGAAATAGATAAATGCCTTTAGAACTAAACTTGCTTGCCAAGATATACCAAATATACACCAGCTGGAGTGCGATCTCTTGGCTGGAAGGATTTGGTCTTGAGTTTGCTTGTATTTAAGGGAATGTCAAGCATGATCAGTGCCGAAGCAGCAGCAGTTTTAATTTTACGGGGCACGATAGATTTTAATTCCCCATAAAAGCTACACTACAAAATTTGGCTGTGACAAAGGTATACTGATGGACATTATTTTAAAATGAGTCAACTTTTGAGCTACACAATTTTCACAGTGATCCCTGCATACTGTTACTTGATTCTAGAAATAGTTTTTATCCCAAGTCTGAAAAACTACCCCCAATACATGTCATTTTCCTTTAAGTTTAAAAGGCGAGATTTCTGACGAATTGGTGAGGCAGGTTTGCGGATAAAGCTTGCAACCGCATGATCGATCGAACCCCGATTCACCGCCGATCAGGCGCTTTCGATCCAATCCGGATCCGATCGATTTTTTAAAAACATGCGCGAAAATAATCGGCCAGGAAAATAAATATAAAAAGACATCTATAAACACCCACATGGATGTTGTCTGATAAAATGTTTACAAATACGTGTTTTCGGTGTGCAACAATATTCATGTGAATTACACCTTTATAAGTGGTCCATTCGTTAGCGTCTATGATCTAGCCGAAGTTTCTAGACACGCTCGCAAAACCAGCGGATATTTGCGAGCAAAATCTGCACACATTGAATTTGTTCAAAGACACTCATTGATACGGCACGAGACCTGAGGCCACATTTATTGGGGTAAAATGTTTAGGCCATATATATACTAAAAAAATCATCAAAATCGGTGTCTGCGTTACTTCACTCTCAAAAGAAATTTCAGAATGGATTATGCAAAGTTACGAATAATAATTTCAGCGAACAAAATTCACGGCGAGACTTGGCCGAACCCGTCACCATCATTTAACTGAGGACAGCCACACATTTTTCGGCGGGCAACAATGTTCAATTAGATGTCCCACAGATTTTAATTTTGCTTATGGTTTCAATTTAGGGGCTTTGATATGCAATGTAATTTTATAAGATTCGCAATTAACGCAGAAAAAATATTTTTTTCTCGTTTAATCGATCCTGTATAAAAATTACAATGATATGAAAAAACCCCCCTCTTTAAAAATAGAATTCACAATTATCGAATCGATGCCTGACTATTGAGACCCAACATGCGAATAAATTATTCAGGCTTTATTGCATGACACAACACTTAGCCAAATAAACTTATAATATATGTATTCTATAATACGAAAGGAAAAAAATTCATGGTTACCATTCGTGGAGAGCTACTAAGATTAGGGTTGCATTGGGTTCACTTCATAGACGGCGGCATCACCGGCATGCATATCTCTATACCGGTATGCTAAAAAAAAAAAAATAATCAAAAAAAATAATTGAGATCCAAAATGTCGTTGCTAATCTACAGAATTGCAAAATTTCCTTCAGAACTTTCATTGACACATGTCTCCTTTCATTCTGTTTGTAACCGATTGTGTCCTCGCTAAGTGTAGTAGTGCTGTAGGCCAAATAAAAGTGCTTGACAGCCCACTTATAAGAAACCAAATTCTTATTCATTCTTGTCTTTTAACAATAAAGCATTTAAGCGTGGCTTTTCTTTTTCTCCTTCTTGAAGGCATTCCAAGCATACATGTAGAGCGCAAGGAAGCCGGCCGATCAGGGGAAACAGATGCGAACAAAATTGCGCATATAATGTATGTGCAGCATGAATTTTTCTTTTTTTTTTCTGCTGAAACAATAAATATTGAGTAATAATTTATGCGCATGCCATGCATGAATTTTTCTTGTGTGTGTGTGTGTGTAGATGACCTGTGTGTGATGTTGTGTGTGGCAGATTGTTTTAATAAATAAGTATACTGCATGCCATGAATGTTTCTTTTATAATATTTATTTTTTTTTTGTTTTGAAGAATAATAGTGTGTTACTGCCAGTAAAAATCATTCGAATTTGTAATGCACCGAGATTCGATTTTAAGAATGACGGGCGTGTCCAATTATACAAACATGTTTAGTTTTACATCACAACGGCGAGTGTGATATTGCTGTGTACGTGGGGGATGAATGTTGAAGCCTCTCCCTCCCCCCCCCCAAAAAAATGCACATTTTATTGGAATGCAGAAACGAACAAATATGTTCCATATATCAAGGAGTTTCTTAGAATAAGGAGGTGAATGCCATGATGTTATTACAGAAAACATGTTTATGCTCTTTTGCTGGATCATGAGAATTTTATTCGTATAGGCCTTTATGAGGGACGGTAAGTTAACAAATATCTAGCAAATCTACGCGGCATATATCGAAAACGTTGGAGATCTGTGAGATGTCAAGCATGACTGGATTCACAGGTAAGACTGCCAGATATTGGGTTTTAATATTAGGATGGATATTATATAGAAAAAATAATATAAAATGTTATAAAAACAAGAAAATATTGTTGTTCGGTGGTGTGTTTAGGGCGCTTTCAGTCGTCGCGCGAGCATGGAGGCTATTTGCCGCTCGTAATTAATGTGGCGATTAACGTTTTTGGGTAACAAAGATATCTTAACATTCATGCCAAGAAATCACGGTTAGTACAATCAGTTACGATACATCCATTCATAAATGTCACTGAACACTGTTTTGCCCTAAACCTGATTTTTTAAATATTGGGTCTATTAAACCTACTCTGTACGATATTTTCGCGCAAATATTTCTTCTGCAATTATTCTCCAAAATTTAAGTCAAATTATCAGGTTTTCCAACCAAAATTGATAAGCCAGAAAATAAAAATACGTTGACTAAAACATCAGCTAATGATTTGACTCGTGCAGCACTGGAGCAGTAATAAAAGGACAGTCATTCCATAGCGCTGGCGCTATGACTGAGCTCCAAGAGCTAGCTAAGTTCATCGTGCATACAGTATTATCTATAGCGGAACTACAGGCTCTTTTTCTTTGCGTATGCGCGAGTCAATCAGTGGCCAATGTTTCGTCGTCATATTTTTGTTTCTAGCTTCTGTCAATTTCAGTTGGAAAGCCTGATAATTTCTTGGACTTTATTTTGGCGAGTATGTGAGAGAAAGTATATTTTTCCACTGAATTTCATGATGAGCAGATTATAGACCCAATATTTTCAGCTTAAGCCAAAAACAAGTGTTCAGTGCACAGACATGTATGATCGTTCGCGATAACTGATTGAGCCTTAACCGACATGTTGCGATCGATGATTAAAATTGGTTTCTAGTTGAATCGATAGGGCCTACCACAATAAGTTTTCCGTGCATCGTTGATTTTGTGTAGTTAGCAAATGTGGCCCAAATGTGTTTGCTCAGTACAATGCATACTTGTGCGTATCTTGAGCCAGTAGAAAATAAATCACATCGACCCTGCAACGCGATGACACAGATGTTTTGACATGATCTTATATTTATTCCTTTGCTAGTTTGCTTATGCATGCTACATGTATTACATAGTATAATCAATTCTCTTAGGAA
>JZLH01S0006694.1:88420-100999 GCA_001188425.1 Eucidaris tribuloides | reverse complement strand
TATGTGGTTACTGGAAATATGAATAGATCATTAAAAGGCAAAAACATACAAATTTATGAAATTCTAGGACTTTTTCATAACTTTTTCATACTTATGCATTTTCCATGACTCTTCCAGGTTTTCCATGACCGCGGGAACCTTGCAGATATCACAGTATAATGTAATTCCATTGTACTTCTATTACTGTCATTAGTATCATTATCATTATTATTGTCGTTGGTGTTATTGTTGTTGATGCTGTTGCTGCCTGCTGCGGCGGTTGTGGTTATTCTTATCAATTATTACTGTATTCATTTTCCATTATAATTCATATAATGCAGAGTATACATATAAATGATTATTGGTTCACATATCAACCTGGGAAACAGTTCGAGAAAACGCTATAATAAACAGTCAGACTTTTGCTGGGATGTGCTCCGTCATCATGGCCATATTTTTAATATTGCCAGGTGATTTGTCCTCTCACAGACATCCATATCTGAAGGCCATTTAATATCAGATCTCACCTATAATATGCAGGCTGCAGAATTGAAAGCCTTTTTGCCATGAGCTATTTCTCCTCTGACAGTGCATTAGATAAAAGTGTGACAGTGTTCATTTCATAAAGTCCTGGGGAAGCAGGTTTCTTCTTTAGTTTACATTGCCAGTTTTAGTATGTACTTTCTAGTAGTTTTAATACATAAATTAATAATTAATCAATAATAGTGTCTTTAGGTTATATTTTTTTCTTCATTATTTTTCTGTGTATACAGTAACCATTGATTGAAGAAATAATTGTTTTGTTGTGTAATATTATTGTTTTTGTAACGTGGTATTTCTGGGTTTTTTTATTCATGTAGAGAACATTGTTTAAATTTGTATGCTGTATCATTGTATTGTAATGTTTGTAAAGGCGTGTCCCGGACGGAGGGCTTGTACTTTTCCGGAATCACGCCTCCTTCCATCATACTTTTGTTGTTACAATCATGTATATTCATTTGTATAGGGCCTATAGACGTACTGACATACAGGAAGGAAATAAATGTTATTTTGAATTGAATTGAATTGAATTGAATTGAGTACCAAGAACATATCAGTAGGGGGATGGAATATCTCAAATGAACATAATTTAGTGGTCCATACAGTTTTGCTGAAATTCAAAGAAAACAATATGAGGGAAATCAGGGACAAGGGATGAAAAGCAATGACCCCTTTCTCCTTTTTGGACAAACCCCCATATCACGTTGCATCTTTCAACGATTCTAAATTTCCATTGTAAGAGTTAATCAATTGAATGCGTCTGGCCGGATTAATCATCATCATCATCATCGTCGAGGTCTGGGTAGTGACGCTGGACCACGTCAGGGTGTCCGGTTCATCACCTTCGCACCATCCAGACTGAGCATACCAGATGGGGGACTGCATCACTGGGTCACCCTCCACATTGGTAACACACATACCCAAGATGCCAATGTTGTGTGTATCACAGATCATAACCTGCTACAAATACATGTACATGTACACAAGTACAACGCAATGCTTAAAGACACACATTAACAATAACCAAAATTTAAAGAACAAAATGCGAGCTACATGTCTTTGATTGGGTCTAAAAATGAAGCCCTGAAATTAAGTTGTATTTGAAATTGATTACCTATTGCTTTTGAAAAGAAAAAATCTATGAGTATTCAGGATTCCCCTGCCCATTTCCTACCATAGACTACTGAGTGTACAGTGTATCTCAAAAATAATTGTGCAAGTCAAAAGCGCCCTCTTTGGTAATGAGAAAAATGTTTTGTGACGTCATGCTTACATCACCATTCAGGGCATAGTCTTAGCTTTCTAATGCCGTCTGTTTTGTTCAGTTTGCTTGTTTTGATCCTTAGATATGTTCAGTTAACAACGAAAATGTAAAATCACAAATGTGCCACTTTTACTACAGTCTAGATAGCATCAGGCCCTCTTCCCGTAAAAGTGACACAATTGTGATTCCACCGTTTTGTTGTTTGCAAGATATCTTGAGATCAAAACAAGCAATTTAAACAAAACAAACAGCATTTGTAAGCTAAGACTTTAAACTTGACGTTGATGTAAAGCATCATGTCACAAGAGTATTTCCTAATTGCCGAAGATGGCGCTTTTTACTTGCACAATTTTTGTGAGACATGCTACAGCATGTCTCAAAAAATGATCAAGTAAAAAGCGCCCTCTTTGACAGTTGGAAAATACTGCTGTGACAGCTCTGACAGCTGTGACAGCTGTTTACGTCACCATCTATTCAATTTGCTTGTTTTAATCTCGAGATATGTTGTAAACAACATAAAGGTGTAATCACAATTGTCACTTTTACAAGAGACTGTTGTAAAAGTGGCACAATTCCGATTTTACCCTTTCTATTTAAATTAACATATCTCAAGATTTAGACAAGCAAATTGAACAAAACTAACGGTATTTGAAAGCTAAGACTATGCTCTTGATGTTGATGTAAGCATTATGTCACAAGAGTATTTTCTAATTGCCAAAGAGGGTGGTTTTCACTTGCACAAATTTTTTGGAGACACACTGTAGATCTAGGCTATTTTATACTCCACAGTAGTGGTAATTATAAGGGTGATGTTTATTAGTCATGCATATCTTGCCAGTGGCAGCATAACTATCCTAACTTTTGTACTCTACGATCCATTTAGCTCAGATATCAAAGTTTTTTTCTTTTTTTTATTCAAGCTCCACAATTTTAACTTGTGTCTTTAACCCTGAATGTGCTCAATATACATGTATGTATTCACATATGGCATTGTGCCAAAGCCTCCCCAAAATACATTCATACACGGAGTACTATTGCATGCTCCTTTCATTCTGTTCCTACAGTGTTGTGCCATTACCCCATAAACCTGGCACAGGGGGAATCAGGAGCTGGTACAATGGGGATTAGCACAGGCACCTGGGTGAATGCCACAAATTATGCCAGGTGCCTAGGTGCTAATCCCCAAAATAAAAATGAATGAAGATGCAATAAGATATTTAACATTTATGAATTACCCGTCTTACTCTTTCACCAAGATTGTGAATACATTCTCAAGACTCGGTACACAAAAATTCATACAAAACACAGCATAAAGCCATTAACTGTATATGAGGAGTCAACTTTTCTGCAGAGCCATGTTACTGTGCAGCTTCTGTCCAAAAAATTGAGAAAAAAAATGTTGACAACATAATGTACATGTTCATAGATGTACATGGTACAGTGTAGCAGGGTCCATGTATATTATGATCTACTGCACTACTGAGAATTGTCCAGGATTTCCCAGTCTGTAGTCATTCTATTTCTGTTCCAAATCTCCTCTATTTTGGTCCTAAATTTGTGTACCAGCTGACAATAGGTGCGATAATCCTAGCGGGACAACAGGATGCGGTATGACATGTAATACTTCCTGGTGAAATCACTGTAGAGGAAGGAATGCTTCCCCTAAAGACCTCAATTATACCAACTCGCCTGTCAACTGTCAAATTATCCTTGGACCCACACGTCACTCTACACCTTAAACAAAACACAGTTTCAGTGTACAGTCTGTAGGCCTATATTCAAAATATGTAGTCTTGATAGCAGAAATCAATCGTACCAACTCGCCAGTCAACTGTCAAATTATCATTCGACCCACATATCAAAACACAGTACCAGTGTACAGTCTAGATTTTGGTACCATCAAACCAACTCTTTTGTGATCCATGGTGAAACCAGGAAGGCAGGACACAATCTGCCAAATTATCATTGGACCCACACTTCACTCTACACCTATCAAAACAGAGTACTGTACTACCAGTGAGTGTACAGTCTAGACTTTGAATAGTCTTGGTACAAGTACCTCATTCACACTACATGTATGTAACTTGTCTGTGAAACAGGCGCGGTTCTAGAGCGAAAACTTTAGGGCGCTAGTGCGGGGCTTCATTTGCGGCCAAATCCTACATGTAGATCCAAAAATTTTCTCGGTCATCCCAGCCGCCAAAAAGTTCCTTACAGGGCAATTCCAAGCTCCAAAATTGTCTACGGTCAACTCAGTCGCTGAAAAGTCATTTAGCAGGGGGGGGGGGGGGTATTCATCTTACAATTACAAAGACATGACAAAGGGGGATGTTTATCAGTACTTTAATTGTAAAATATTTTTCCTGCGAAAATTGGGGGGGGGCTTGAGCAATTTTGGGGGGATCTTAAGCCCCCAAAGCTCTCCGTAGAACCATGCCTGCTGTGAAAACACATGATCTACCTAATTAGAATTAAAAATTGCCTAAAAACATACAATACTATAACTTGCAAACCTGGCTGACAGACTATTTTGCAGTTTAGAGGTTGAATTGCTGTATGGAGAGTACACCAAGATCTACTGTTTTTGTGATGAGACATTTTTATGACAGTCCTTTCCCCCTTTTACATGTATATTTTGAAAAGTGCATACATGTACATATCACCTACATGTATATATGTACATTGTTCCTACCAATTACTGTACAATGAATACTGTACTGTATATTTTACGTCTACTATGTACAATAATACAGTACTACCTGAGCTTACAATACATCATTTACATGTAACAAAACATATACTGTACCTCTTCAAACAGAAAGGTAAACAATACCAAAGGGCACTTTGAAGTGTATAAAAATAACTCTTAAGCAATGTTTATCATAAGATTATCACAAAACAAAATGGCTCTGGGTAATTCCAATATGGACCCAGCTCAATACTTGTCTGTCGTCTGCTATGATCAAGGTTATTTTACACTGTAATCAAGTCATCAATTAGGCAGCTTAATTACTCCTTTGTCCTCTTGCCCCAAGTATAAAGAGAATTTATATTAACATTATTAAATTATTAATAATATTAATATTAATAATAAATAATAATATTTTACGGGGGGTTTACCGTTTGGTGGGGGACATCTTTTTTACAGACATTTGTATTCTGGTTTACTGTCTTATTTTATTGGGGGAGGGGAGGGGGGTTCAGGGGGTGTTTGTTTTTATATTCTCCTTTTTTGTGTGTAGTCTAGCAGTTCTTTTTATTGGGACATCACCAAATAAGTCTGCAGTTACAATCAGACCTTGTGGCTACACAACATCCACTATCTGAACTATCTTTTCCAGATTTGTCTGGAATCAGGGCCATTATTGTCAGTAATTGGGTAATCAGTAATCAGTCACTGGAGAAGCATTTGCCCCCCCCCCCCCCTTCATATGATGTATAAAGTATCTGCTACCATCATTATGGGATTAATTGTAATTACACAGTATGCTGCATTATCACTTAGCAATTGTTCAGTGAACTGGCAAGGTCATTGTAGTGTACAGAAAAAAATATGCATATATACCTGAATGCACCTACACATAATGAGTACAATGCGTTTCAAAAGGTAGGGTCAAAGTTCAAAGTTTGTGTTGAAGATGTCAATCAAGCCTACCCTTGATGATACCTCTTACAATTTACAAATCATATCAATTTTAATATATTGTACATGTAGAAGTACATTACGTAAAAATAGTTCTATGTAATAAACTTCCAAATAATTTACCATTCCAGGATTTAAATTAATATCATGTATGAACCTACATGTACATTTAAAGACCTCAACATATTCTGTATCAATTTTTCTGAATATACAAACTACATGTTTTTAAAGATTCAGAATTCCTTATTTTGTGCAGTTTACAGTACATTCCACTATACAGTACAGATTTATTTATTTCTTTACAAATTTATTTATTTATTTATTTCATATAGAGTTTACGTCTACTGTAAATGCCCGACACGTTTACAAAGTCAAAGCATTAATAACATTTTATTGTAAAGCTTCAAGTGAACTTATTGTTAAATAAAACCATATGGCATGGGGGCTTGTACAAGGTGAAAAACAAAAACTGTGGTTGGTTTTCAATGCTTGACAAGTGCCATATTTTGAACCACACACAAAATCTATGACAGTTAACCGTACAGCAATACATGTACAACAACATCCTAATCCCAATATTGTGTGATTACAAATAACAAATCAACACAGAAAGTACCTCAACTTACCGAACGGGAAGTGGCATGCTTTAAAATCAGCAGATCTAAAGTCCTCTCAGAATTTTACTAAGCGCTCACACCGCTAAATGCATGATAATTTTGAAATTCACAGTATAGCCAGTGGAAACAGCATTACAAACTGAACCATACCAGATACGAGACATTGTATCTAGGATGAATTTGAAATGCAACCACTGTCTCTGTATTCTGATCTGCTTGACGATCAAAACACACAAAGTAAACGATCCAATGATGCTCTCCTCGTCAAAGTTTAATTGCAAGTGATCAATTCTTGAACTCCTGTTTACAGCTGAAGTCTAGCTCGGTATTGACGAACGAGATTTATTCACCATCAAAATTCAACGCGATCTCATCACCACCTGTAAATGTAATTCTGCTACAGTGACCATCGCGGGCATATATTCGCGGTCACACCCTCGCGCAGGGCGCCCACGTGAGGACGGAAGAGAAAAAAAAAAATCAGAATAAGGATGGAGAAGATGAAGAGAAAAAAATCGGGATGAGGATGGAGGAGAGAGAAAAAAAAATCATGTTGGGGATGGAGAAAAGAGAGAGACAAAATGGGGATGAGAATGAAGAAAAGAGAGAAAAATATGGAATGAGGATGGAGAGGAGAGAGAAAAAAAATCAAGAGAATGGAAAAGAGACAGTGAAAAGGGGGATGAGGATAGAGAAAAGAGAGAAAAAAATTGGGATGAGGATGCTGAAGAGAGAGAAAAAAAATGGGATGATGGAGAAGAGAGAAAAAAATGGGATGAGGACAGAGAAGAGAGAAAACAAATTGGGAAGAGGATAGAGAAGAGAGAGAAAAAAACTGGGATGAGGATGAAGAAGAGAAAGAGAAAAAAATTGGGGTGACGGGTATCAAAATGTCGTTAGTGACGCTAAGATGCGCACAAATCATTGATGAGGAATCAATGAGAATGAAGAAAAGAGAGAAAAATATGGAATGAGGATGGAGAGGAGAGAGAAAAAAAATCAAGAGAATGGAAAAGAGACAGTGAAAAGGGGATGAGGATAGAGAAAAGAGAGAAAAAAATTGGGATGAGGATGCTGAAGAGAGAGACAAAAATTGGGATGATGCTGAAGAGAGAAAAAAATTGGGATGATGGTGAAGAGAGATACAAAAAATCCAGATGAGGATGGAGAAGAGAGAGAACAAAAATTGGGATGAGGATGAAGAAGAAGGAGAAAAAAAAATTGGGATGAGGATGATAAAGAATGAGAAAAAAATTGGGATGAGGATGAAGAAGAGAGAAAAAAAAATTGGGATGAGGATGATAAAGAATGAGAAAAAAATTGGGATGAGGATGAAGAAGAGAGAGAGAAAAAATGGGATGAGGATGGAGAAGGGAACAAAAATGGGATGAGGATTAAGAATGAGTAAAAAAAAATAAGGATGAGGATGGAGAAGAGAAGGAAAACATCGGGATGGAGAAGAAAGAGAAGGAAACAAATCGGGGTGAGAATGAAGAAGAGAAGGAAAAAAATCAGGGTGGAGTACAGAGAGAAAAAAAAATTGGGATAAGAATGAAGTAGCGAGGAGGAAAAATGGGATGAGGATGGAGAAGAGAGAGAGAAAAAAATTGGGATGAGGATGGAGGAGAGAGAGAGAAAAAATAGGATGGAGATGAAGAAGAGAGAGAAAAAATTGCGATGATGGTAAAGACAGAGACAAAAATCCAGATGAGGATGGAGAAGAGAGAGAACAAAATTGGGATGATGAAGAAGAGAGAGAAAAAAAATGTGATGATGGTGAAGAGAGAGACAAAAAATCCAGATGAGGATGGAGAAGAGAGAGAACAAATATTGGGATGAGGATGGAGAAGAGAGGGAAATACTTGGGATGAGGACAGAGAAGAGAGAAAACAAATTGGGAAGAGGATAGAGAAGAGACAGAAAAAAAACTGGGATGAGGATGAAGAAGAGAAAGAGAAAAAAAATCGGGGTGACGGGTATCAAAATGTCGTTAGTGACGCTAAGATGCGCACAAATCATTGATGAGGAATCAATGCCGCTATCCCCAGGCGGAACTGACAGGTGATGGGAGAGATCTGGGAGGTCATGCTGTTGCTGTCCCAGGAAATGGGGACGAGAGGAGGAAAATATGGACAGTATCAATGTTTATTAGAAATATAATTGTTGTTGTGAAGGAGTGAATAGCTGGGTATTATTATGATGTAGCTTTGTGGGTGGGAACATTCATCTGGTGTTCAATTTGAATGACTTCAGAATAATATACGCACAGTTGTGAATAATTCATAATCACATACACATGTATAAAAGTATCAATTGATATTATTTAAAACATCAATTCAGGTTATAGTTTTTTGTGATGGAACTTAGTGGATGGGAACAGTATCCTGTCGTAATCAGATGTACATGTAGGCCTACACCTTACAATTAACAAGTGATGAACCTAGTTTATTTGTAGGTTATTACTAAAGAACATAATTTTCGCTGGATAGTATCATTGTCAAATCAAATGTAGATCATCGTTATCATCACTACAAAGGGCATTGGTAATACCCAAAGTGCTGAAAAAAAAGTCCACTGTCTACAGAACCAAAACAAAATCAAAACATCAAATTCACGGGGGGGGGGCAGGGCTCAACACTAGCACTTGAGCGTTTGCCCGGGGCACGTAAAATTTCATGTTGGGCAAGTAAAAACTCAAAATTTAACAATTTCCTTGCCCAATTGGACAAGTAAAATTTTAATCATGAAATGTGCAAAACATGTCCAAAAATCTTACCAAAAACAAACAAATATATCTAAAACTTTAAATTTCATTACTATTTTGTTCATTGTGCTTCATTTATGACTCTTTAAATTCATAAATCACACCTTTTGCTATAAAAAGACCTTATTGGTTAAAATGAGGGGAACAATTTTAAATATTTCTTTTGTCGTTTATTTTCGGGCAAGTAAATTTTTCATTTGGGGTGCTAAGATGCCCTCAGCAGAATTTGCAGCACCACCCACCCTTTTCAATCAACACAATACCCCACATAAAGTACAGAATGAAAATGGCACTGGAAATATCAATGACAGCTGATATTAGACACAAAATGAAAAGGAGAAGGTGACAGTTTGACTAAAAATTTCACACTCACTGGATTAATTTATAGAAAACAATTTCTGCTCACCAATATTCGAGGGTCTTCCAACCTGAAATCCAACCACAGCAATTAATGTGCAACATGACCTGTGCATCCAGCACAATTCAGTGCAACTTACAGTCCATGTAAGGAATTAATTAACACCCAGATTGAAGCGACTTTGTGTCTCAGCTCCCCGATTCCCTCGAGGAATCGCACCGAAAATAACATCCACCCCAGATTTTTGATTGGGTTGTTAATAGACACTTACGATATGGCTTGGCGGTTCGCAACACCCCTCCAGCTTTATTACATCACAAACTGCAATACTTTAATATGATCTTCTTTCATGTCTTCTCAGTTAATACTAATTTACTAATTTCCTAATATCTAAAGGTTTTATGTACATGTAGTGCATACAACTGGAAAAAAAAAATCAAAGTACTTTCAAACAGAAAATCTTTAGCCTCTGTTCACACAGGCATTCACATATTGGTACTGAATTGGCAAGTTTTTGGCAAGAGTAACTTTAAGACATGAAATCATAAATCAAATGAAAGCTCCAATTACAGGTCTAAGATACATCAAGCCTGAAATGTGTTCCACTCACATGCATTTATCTAATTTACTTGCTAATTGTGCCAGAACATTAACCAATCAACCATAACCAAAAATATAAACTAAAGAAAAAGAAGTACATACTTAAAAGATAATGTCAATGTCTCGGTCTCTAATCTTTCTCCTCCTCCCTCTTCTCTTCCTCCAAGAGCTTCTTCCTCTTCCTGTTCTCTTTATCTTTCATTTTCTATGCTTTCTTGTTAACAACCCCTCACAACACAGTGCTACAGACTACAGAATAAATTGAGTAAAGGAATAATGTCTTTCTCTCCTCTTTTTCTACATCCTTCTCCACCTCCCAGTGTAGGAAATAACCCAGGGCGACGGGCGATTTAGCCCTTGGCAAAGCCCAAATCGCACCTAAAATCCCCAAAACCCAATTCTTTGGGGTGACCATTTCCTTCAGAATCACCCTCAGATTTTACTACCAAAAATTTCACCTTTTTTTATCATCGCATTGAAACAAAAAATGAATTAAATGGTTGCTTTTATGGTTGAAGCACCAGCTAAAACATCGGCAATCTTTCATTACATCCTTCAAATTCCGATGTGCAACGAAAAAGTAGCCCCAGTGGTAGAAAAATAGCCCCCAAAAATTCAAAAATAGCCCCAAGGCTCAATAAAAATCACCCTTAAAAAATACAAATTAATTCCTACCCTGCTTCCTCCTCTCCCCTCATATTTTCTTTTTCTGTGTTGACTAACAACCACTCTACAGGGATACCACTCAATGCTATTCAAGAAGTCTGAAAATGTCTGAAAAACATCTTAGATTTTTCAAATTTGCCTATTCTTTTGTACAGAGAAAGATTGACAAAAAAGTAGGCATTTAGACAAAAGTCTGAAAAGTGGCATCCCTGACTCTAACCATTATACTAATGAATCAAAAACATAGGAGAAAATTAATAAAGGAATCATATCTGTCTCTTCTTCTTCTTCCTCCTCCTCTTCCTACTCATCTTCCTCCTCCTATTCTTTCACTCTGTCTTGCTTACATATAACCAAACTTAAAAAAAAATACACATAAATAAAATATCTAAACATATAAAAGAAATAATGCTACCTCTTCTCTTGCTTCTTTCCTCCTAATCCCTTGTTTCTCTTGTTCCGTTCCGATTTTGTACTGCATTTAATACTCATTTTTAACAAAATTCTATCAAACTGGAGCTACATGTATGTCAGAAAGAGATGTCCTCTCTGCAATATCTTTAGGAAATAGTTCAGGTCATTTTTTCCCCTTAATTGGACTTACTGCAGCCTGAGTTGCACGTGCACGCAAAATTTCATGACGTTTCCCAGGCAACGACAACCGCACAAAAGAAATGAGGTATGGGCAGTTTCTCCACACAGGATGTATGTGTATACAAGTCTGTTAGCTGGGCAGGTATGATCAATCTCACTGGAAGAGTAATTAGCAAATTGGGTCAGTAGGTAACAGTTAATTTATTAACGAAATTTGAGGGGAGCCAATTAAAATAAGCGAACTAATGCCGGTAGATATTCAATAGACGACGGACTTCTAAGAATTACTATTTTGACATAATTTACGATGAAAACTAAATTGAATAACACTCCATAATTGTGGAGAAAACTATTTTGCATCTCCAAGAACGTATCATCGGTTGTCCGACAGAGGGGCCCTACATGTAGCAAATGTTCCCGGCAAAAAAGTCCTTAACCTTTAATTGCCTCTAACTTGAAAACCATTCGCTCTTTTCACATGAAATCAGAGTAGTGTGATATTCCTTCTGTCAGTCTGTTTAATGCAAATAAGGCAATATTGAAAAAGAAAAGAAAAATTGCTGTTAAGGCCTTTCTGCCGGGAACATGTTAGAACCCTTCTGCCGGACAACCAACGGTATAGTCAAGGTATTTACAGGTGCATGTAAAGGTATTTTCTCAACAGAATGTAATGAAAGCAATCAATTTACTGTAGCCTTTCACTTTTAAGTAGTTGCTGGTTTCAGATTTGGATATTTCCACTGTTCAAAAATGTAGTCATTTGCTCTGTCTACTAACTATGAATTGTCTTTATAGCCTGCTATGTGCCAAATGGAAAAGTTGGATGTTACCCAACGTCTTGTAACACAGAAGTGCCAGTGACACTGTACTCATCCCATTATCACACAATTAACCAGAGTGACTTCACCTAGGTGTTAAACAACCCATTTACTTAACAGGAAGTATAAACACAAAATCCTATACACTCAGAGTCAATATCATCACAAACACTATTGACTAGTCTCAAATGCAGGATGTTTAAACAGTCTTACTGGTGTTTGCCTACATGTAGAGGTGATCATGAACTGGGGGTTACAGTATTTACCCTCAAAACAGCTCAACCTTATTAGGTGGTCTTCTGTAGTGATTCAAGATGAGGAATTGCAAAGTGATCAGATAATGTACTACAGTTCCAAGCCCCAAGAATAAGATGCATGGCAGCTTTTACATGTACTGTACATACATGTACTTGTAGGCAAGCTGCCATAGATTATAAAACTTTAAATCGTTATGCGTTAAACAAAACCGTATACACCACTGGTAGCCAGCTAGACATAATTTCATTTTTTTGTGTGTGTATCTTTTTGGTTTTACATGTATTATGAAATCACCCCTAACAACCATCACAGCATGATTCCACACAAGTTTTTTTGAAAACAAAACTGGGAATCCCCCATAATCTTTCACACAAATGAAAGCTTGATACATTATTAAAAGTAAACAAAACATACATGTACTGTACTCGCATTAGTGGATCATGACTAGGCCTGGGACAAAAAATCGATTAATCGATTT
>JZLH01S0006694.1:36844-60591 GCA_001188425.1 Eucidaris tribuloides | reverse complement strand
ATTATCCGTACCATACTGATCCATGTATGAGCATGCAATGGGATGGTCTTTACCAGTGTAATGTAATACAATGATTGTGCGATTAATTGCACTCTGTGTTACAGGGATGCCTGGTATCCTCAGAGGGTACATCTCGTCAGTTGTCCAGCAGAAGGACCCCAGCATACAGTGTATGTTCCCAGCAGAAGGGACGTAACAGTAAATTTTGTCTTATTTGAGAAATATTGCCTCATTTGATATTTGCCCAAAATTTACAGACTGCCAGAATGATCTAAAAATATCACACTACTTTGATTTCATGTGAAAAGAGCCAACGGTTTTCAAGTTAGAGATTAAAGTAAGTAGGGCCTTCCATAGGAACATACAGTATGCTACGGCCCTTCTGTCTGACAACCGACTGTACAATATGTATGTTGTATCGTGTCGGATAAATTCCACTTTCATGCTCTTAAATGTTCATGCAAAGTGGATAGTTTTTGGTTGATATTCAACTGAAGATTGCAATGAAATACTTGATGATACGAAGTTGCCAAGACTACATGTACAGATCAAAAAGGAAGAAAAGGCTTGTGAGTGGCCAATAAAGATAAACTGGATGGAGTAAAATCACATGAAAGCAGAAAAAAAATGGCAAATTTATTTTTTCAAATATATTTTCAAAAATCACTCATTACGCACCAATTTACATGTACATGTACATGTAAAGAAGGGATACAGTACCTCCGCTTTGATAAAGGATGCTCACATACCAAGTTCCCAAGCTACAGTAAGACTTGTGTAGTTTTCATTGGTTGCAATGTCAGGAAATATCTTGCCAAATTTAAATATCTGGCGCCATTTCACATGTAATAATAACAATATTTTTTCCATAGAATTCTATTTGGGCCACCAAAAGCATCACATTTTAATTTTCAGTGACCTGATTACAATATTTGGTGGCCCCAGGCTTCCGCTAATGTCGAGCATTGATAGGCCCATATACCAAAACATACAGTACATGAATTGAGTTGTTTTACTTCTGCTATGTATGAAAGGGTTCTATTTTACAGGTAGAGTCTACCGTAAACTAAATTTGTACAGGTGTACATTAGTGTTGCACGACTCCAGGATTTTTGGGAGTCGACTAGTCGCCGATCAAAAGTCGCGACTCCTGACTATTTGCCGTCTCTCAGTCTCAGCGTTCAGTTCTGTCAGCATATTCAATAGGTACAAGGAAGCACACTACAGCCTATACAATGACTGTTTAGTGTCCTCCTCCAATGATTTCAATAAATTCAACTTTCAACTGTGATTAACTGTGATTAGGATCATTCTAAAATTGACTTTGTGTCGTAGTCCCACACATTGTCATCGATGTTTTGACTGGTTTATGTGGCATACATATGTGATTACATGGAGTCGATTCTTGCGTTTCTAAAGTCGGAGTGGCGACTCCTCGACGATAGTCACTACTCCGACTTTTGGCGACTCAGTCGTGCAACACTAGTGTACATGTACATGTAGAACACAACTGCTTGGTAAGACTACATGTACATGTTCAACAAATGGTACACTGTGAAGCATTAATCGCTGTATCTCCAGCCACAGAACACAGATTTAGTCCAATTTCTGATGACTTCATGTCGTCTCTTTCACTTTCTGTCGTCATTACATAGCTGTTTCCATTCACAATGCCACGTAGACCGCTAGTCTGATACGCATGATCGGACCGCAATGGTTCAGCAAGCTCGGTATGCATCCAGTATTAATCATGTTTACAGTGCTAACAAAAAACAACAGCAGGCAATGCCCATACCACAGTTCAGTTACATTTACTCTTTAATTTTATACCAAGCCATCTGGCTTATTTTGACTACAAAAAAAATCAACCGACCTAAAACACAAAATTTACGCTCAAAATCAAATTTTGCAGGTTGGAAGAATGACTCCAGAGTTCAACAACTCATGATTAGAATTTTTTTTCATAATTCATGTGTTAATATCCACATGTATAAACAGTACAAGCCCACATGCAGGGTTTGACACGAGCGAGCACTGTCAGCGTGCATATTGTAACAAATAAAATTTCATGTCGGGCTGGTCAGGCAAGTAAATTTTAACATTTTGATCTTTTTATTGCCCAATCAACCAAGCAAAATTTTGATTGTCAAAATGAAGAACACATGTTCAAAAAAGGGTACAGTTAACATACATGTACATGTACCAAATATCATCACTATTTTGTTCATTAATTTAATTTTACCTCCATAATTGAATACAACAAAATTCCAATGCCTTTGTTAAAATTAGTGAGAAATAATCATTTTGGTATGTTGCACTTAACTTTGTCAAAATATTAGGGCCTAGTTTGTAAATATGTACACAATTTTGAGTTGTATTTATTTTTGCATTGTTTATATTTTCTTGGAAGGTTGATTTCGAGAAATGTGAAATATATCAATCAATTTTCAATGTTTATTTACATTTTTTTAAATTATTTTTGGGCAAGCAAATTTTTATTTTGGGCAATGAAGTGATTATTTTAATGTACATCCAAATAGAGCCTTGACACATGGAACTGTTGTGTTCAAGCACAGAGTACATTAGCAGCCAGAAACCAGCACATTCTAGTTTTTTGCCTGCAGTCAATGATGAGAGTTCAACGACACACAACGGCCAGAAATAAGCTCCGTTGCCAGCTGGTGCGGAGCCATACAACTCAATTTGTGTGGTGTAATTGTGGCAGAATAGGTCAAAAGGTATCGACCAGATCACTCACACAGAAAATACAAGAACCTAGCAGGGGAGTCGGCCGTACATGAATGTTCAACTGAGTCGGATTTTGCCAGTGTAGAGATGCATGTTGGACAATTCTGCATCAATTGAAAAAAATAAAACATTTTAAATTTACCTTCCAATTGCCTTGACAACACTTTGAAACTGGAGGGTGATCAATTGCAATTCTGCATCATTGTTTTATTTACATGTAGGCCTACACACAAACATTACATGAAGTACATACACACACACTGCACACACACACACACACACACACACACACACACACACACACACACACACACACACACACACACACACACACACACACACACCACCACACACACACACACACACACACACACACACACACACACACTCACACACACACATTACCCCCCCCCCCAACCCCCTCTCTTTCTCTCTCTCTCTCTTCCTCTTTCAAACTTTTCTGTCCTTAAAAGTTAAACACAGAAAGACACACACATTATAAGTAAACACTTTGTCACAGCCACAGGCATAGTGTTAGCTGAATCCAATATTTCATTCATATCCGCTCCAGATTGGATAGAGATCCGATTAAGTTTTCAATAAGGGGAAAGAAAGATTTGATAAAACTGGATATTAATTTGATAAAAATGGATATCTTACAGCCATTGCCAAAGTCACTCTCTTCTCCGCTTTCAGATAATGTCATTTATTCAAAAGGTTATCTGTCCATTAAACAGACTGTTAGGACAGGTCTAAAATCATTCAGTATAAAGCTTTTACTTAACTTTTTTTTGACCAAAGATGTGGTATTTTAATAATTATTACATGTACTGTATATATGTCCTGTAAAATCTTACACAATGTAGTACAAGTATACCAAAGAGAACTGTTGCTGGGCCAGTGCCATGAGTGTCCTTGGAGTCTTGGATGGTGTGTTGTGCTCTTTAAGTTTTCACTATTTTTAATACTTCTCATTATTAAATACTTGTTATAAAGATGTTAATATATTTTCATGATTTTACAGGTCTAGTAATTCAATTGTTGACCAGTATTTTAGCAAGGTTTGTGAACCAAACTTCCCTCCAAATAATCACTGAAAATATATGCATATTAACATTACACCTACACATTTTCAGAAATATTTTGTGGGGAAAAATGTTTGAAGGTAAACAGAGAGACATTTCTGTTTTCACAGGTCCTTAGTTTCTGTAGTGGTTGTCTGTCTGTCTGTCTGTCTGCTAGTCTGTCTGTCTGTCTGTCTGTCTATTTAAATCATTTCATTGTTTAATATACTATACCTGAAAGGGGTGAAAAAAATACTACTTGCCCCAATGAGCAACTGAAACACACATTTGCTTGTCCATCATGAGCTACTGGTCTGTCATTGTTTTGGGCAAGCATGTCAATCATGGCAGCATACATTATAGTGTACAATGTACAGTACGTGTGTACAGAATGTTGAACTCTGCTCCTCTTGATACAATTACAGGTACTGCAAATTAACCACATGTTGAGGATTTAAAATATTGAATTTCATTTCCATAGTGATTCGAGACAATCATCAAACACACAGGTAGTCACCTGATTAACTTGAAACCATATCCAATGTAAAGTAATCTGTATTTTTGCTATGTAATATCATGATCCTAACTAATTACATTGTGTCAGTTCTGAAGCATACAACATTTTTTTTGAATGTTTGTGTCGCATCTTTCATGTCCAGGGCGGCTCGTTTACTGACATAGCTTGAGCGAGTCGATAACAATTCCAATTTAGCAAACAACTGTCTGCAAGAGCTGCCTGTACAACGACCAGTATGTCAACAAGACAATGTACAAAGTACAGTTTGCAACCAGAAGTAGGCGGCGCAAAACTCACGTACATCGCCATACATCGTGCACTCCTTCGTTTGCTGGGTGGCAAAGGTCACGTGGTTGGTAAAATTCTCCGCAAATCGACTGCGATCATTATCAATTACCCTCTAAGATCTGCACCGTTTATCCTACTGAATTTATTGCTGCATAAATGCACACACAATCGTATGTACATTCGAAGGCACCTGATCGCATGATTTGATTTGCACACAGTCAGTCACATGATGCGTGTGTGAGAGGACGTATATCCGTGTACAAGTCGTGCTACACTGAGGAGCTATCACGATTGATTAAACGCATACAACTTCCTTAAAATGCAGAATGTTACATTCAAAGGTACAGGTATGGAAACTCATTAATGCCTTGCCTTATAATCTTTGGACGGTCCATCAGCCAATGCGGATTAAAAAGGCAAATTACATGTATCCAGGGTGACCAGATTTCAGAAAATGAATCACGGACCAAAGCAACGATGACAAGGGAATTGGTCGACTAAGTGGGGGGAGAGAGTAGGAGGGGGTATTCCCCTCCCACTGAAACTAAGATTTTTTTTTAAAGGATTTGGAGGTACAAACCACCCATTTTAGCACATTGTTAACATGTTTAAGGTAATTTTTAGCCATTTCAAAATCCCTGCAGAACTTTAATCGATCTTATTGTTGTCCCTACACCATAGGGAAAAAAATGAATATAAAAATATCATGAAGGATCAGGTGTCGTAATGTAGTGGATGTCCTCTGCCTTTGTAGAGAGGTTATAGCTCAATTTTCCAACGCTCACATGTTTGTCCGTCTGCATCAGGCGATTTATCCACATTGCTGCTATGCACCTCGAAGTGAAATATTAAGGACCTGGTGGAAACTGGGGCAAAAGTACTATATAACCGCGGCAGGGAAGTCTGGTAGAGAAGTGTTTGTCACCGAAAAGGCTACCCTGACTAAATTGTTATTGACTTTATGATTATGAATATGATTCTGATTATTATAATTATGATTATCATAATTCGTCGTGCGGCTGGCAGAATGTCGTTAGCAAATGCATTAAGCAAAATGTTCCGTTAACCAGCATACTGTCTCTAAATTGAAAATAAAGAAACTTGTTCCTTATTTCTGCCTAACATACTGACAGAAGGACCTCAAAGACTACATAAACTTTAATTTCATGTGAAATAAGCCAATGATTTTCATGTTACAAGCAATTTACTGTTAATGACATTTTGCTTAAAGGTTAGTGACATGATTGGGAACACTTGAAAATGCCTCAAGAACCAAATGAGTTGAAATATACACCAACTATACACTAGCAGGAGTAGATCTCCCACCTGGGAGGATTTGTCTGTAATTTGTTTACTTAAGGAGAATCAAGCATAAACATAAGAGTATCTTATTTTTTTCCGGGGACGATAAAAATAAGCCCCATAGAGAGCCACGCAGCAGGTTTCCGTGCTACGTGTGATGTTGACATTGTTTATTTTAGATTGAGTCAACGTTTGACTACAAGATTTTCACAGGAGAATCCTTGCATAGTTTACTTGATTCTACATGTAGAGTAGTTTCAGCCCAAGTTGAGGACTACCCCCAATCATGTCATTTACCTTTAATGCATAATTTGCTAAGGACATTCTGCCAGCCGCACGACAAATTATGACTTTATTAATTGTTGCCCTTAATTGTTGCTCAATTGCCCATTGTTGTACTGAATGTAGTGAATGTATATAATGTTCCATTTTTAATATTTTAGATATTTTACTTTGATTGGTATCAGTTGCACCCGGTCTGGTAAGGGGAGGAAGGTCTGCCGACCACAGTTATTAGGTTAACTTTTTCCAAACCCTGGCAGCATGACCGGGTGCATCTGATATCAAGATTTATATTGCAATGTGTCTTTGGTTGTAACAAATTCTTTATGCATATATCTGAATGCTGCCAAATAAAATAATAGTAGTAGTAATGATAATAATAATAATAATAATAATAATAATAATAATAATAATAATAATAATAATAATAATAATAACAATAGTCAGGGCTCCACACTAACTTTTTTTCCTACTTGCCCTTTGGGCAAGTAAATTATCACTTTTCAAATTTTTACTTGCCCGAATGAAAAAGTTACTTGCCCGAAAATAAACAATCAAAAACATTAAAAATGATTTCTCACTAATTTTAACATACAAGGCCCTTTCATGAGAATTGGACGTCTGTTATTTTACTCCTGGAGGTTGCGAAAGGTGTGATTTATGAATTTAAAGAGTCATATAATTGAATACAGTGAACAAAATAATGATGAAATTTGGTATTTAAGTTAACTGAACACAAAATTTTGACATATTTTGTTCTTTTCTGGTAAGATTTTAATGTTCTGCTCTTTTCATGAACAAAATTTTACTTGCCCAATTGGGCAAGTAAATTTTAAAATTTTGAGTTTTTACTTGCCCCACATGAAATTTTACTTGCCCCGGGCAAGCGGGCAAGTGCTAGTGTCGAGCCCTGCAATAGTAATAATGATAATAACAGTAATAACAATAACAATAATAATAATAATAATAATAATAATAATAATAATAATAATAATAATAATGATTATAATAATAATAATAATAATAATAATAATAATAATAATTAGTAATATTGGGACTTTGTTTTTGTAGTAGCAGTAAAAAAATGTATCTTTCTCAATAATCACACAATAAGTCTGTTTCCAGAGTTTTTGTATCACTGTTTGACAGTGTGAGACTGTGTGTACAGGGCCAGCCGGCCAGGTGATAGATACAGTGTATGAGAGTACTATAAGGGCTTGTTGCTGGTACTAGTTAGTGTACATGACAGGAAGATGTAATTCTATACAAACTTGTGATTTAACTGAATCTATGTCAAGTGTCTGATGCCCATTGTTTTTGTGATTACCTGAGAGTCGTTAATCAAACATGCTACTGACAACCACTCATTCTTGAACCTCGGCTATGACTCAAGTTACCAGAATGGTCTCATCAGAAGACTTGCGAGTGTCAATGGCATGTGAAACTATGTCCTACATTGAGCTTTTTCAATCATTACAATCTCGTTCCCATTAATTCATCAGCTCACTGCAAAAAGGGGTTAAAGTCCACATATTTTCTATGGATGTACCACTTTTTTGCAGAAAGCAGACGAATAACGAATTAGTGGCTAGATGTTATGATTCCCTTGACTTTGTTGTGTTTTATGAGGAACATATTACAAGAACGATGCTGCCATACTTTTTTAAGTCTTGAAAAATCTGATTTCAAAGACAACATTAAATTGTCAACTGGAACTGGCAGTGAATTTATCTATTATCTGAACAGACTACAGTACAGTGTAAGCATATTTTGTCAGTTGTCCGCCAGAAGGGTCCTAGCATATGCCGGGAACATATGCTAGGGCCTTCTGCCAGACAACCAACGTTTTGGTGACAGAATGGGAAAAAAAGTGTGTGACAAGGCATTGCATTTGTGGAGGAATCTATCAAATTACACATTTCTTGCAAATGGTTGTAAAATATATGGGTGAACCTTGTATTTTTCATGTGGTTACACTGCAAATCAGTCCACTTACAGTGTACTAAATCTAAGTCCTGACATCATGCATTTTCATTTAAGTGAAGTGAGGCCATGGTTAGAGTGTCATATAATTTGAAAATGTTTACAAACATTTTTCACAAATTTAGAATGAATGGGACTAGAAGTGCAAATCTGTGTACACGTACATTGTATGATCTATCCCTTTCTCTGATTGATACTTGAAACATCATATTGCATCTTAAAGAAATTTTCTGGTCACTCTTAGTTTATAATCATTGTGAATTATTTGTAAATTTGTGATTTTGATTAGATTTAATAAAACATTTAAATTGAAAAAAAATAAAATGTTGAGTCTTCTGTACACTAAATATAATCTGCAACTTTAATATCGCTCGGTGTATCCGTGACATGATCACACTTCAGGACTCTGGTCTAGCTAAGTATAAATAATAGACACTGGTAAAAGTATCAGGGTCTGGATTAATGGCAGGCACACTTACCAAAACTGCCAGTAGTCTCTCCCAACTCTGAGTAGCCTGCAGACAGAAAAGCAATTTGAGATGGAATTTCAAGTGAGAGAAATTACTGGTACACCTTATAGGTACAACTCAAGACACTCAGTACAAGTATGTCATTATGCAATCATATCAAATGAACGTGACTCACACTGTGTGTCTGGGTGTGTACACTGTATGTACATGTGTATGTTTGTCTGTGTGTATTCACACGTGTCTGTAGATCTGTATGCATATCTGACTAGACAGTGTACACTCACATGTCAGAGGAATTCCAGTGCTTTACATACTGATACATGTACATGATGTGCACATACATGCACATGTAATACATACTTGTATACATACACACTTGGTCACAATCACCAATAAAATATTTAAAAGAACTGGGCATGCATTCAACAAATTCATGTGAAACTCACATTACACAACTTATTTAAATTGCTCACTGGATATGTGGTGGGGGTGTGTTAGGGTTACTAAAACCCACCACCCTACCACCCCTCCACCTCACCACCCCAACTACCTCTACACCCCCACATCCCCACCATCCCATACCCCTAATGCTCCAATCACCCCCTCACCCCACCACTCCACTACGTCTTCACCCCAATACATATAAAACCAAAGAGAGCTTGAATCTGTTGTTACAGTGGATAGCCAATTCCTGCGCAACCTAATTTTCATGTCCTCTATAAAAGTGAGCAGTGCTCACTTAACCCATTCAATACTAAGACCACATATTTGTGGTTTGCCTTTTTATCTTGGAATGTGGCTGTATTTACCCCATCTAATGAATATGGTAATGTAGAGAAAAATATCAGCTATTCAATGAACTGGGTGCTTCAATTTCATAATGAATATTCATTTTGTTATGAATTTTTAAATGAGATTTAACTAGAATATTCATAAACTTATCAAATTGGCAACGGCTGTTGTTATGATGAGGCTTTGGGTTGTTCCACTTAGTTAGTGGGTGATGTATTGAACTAATTGAGAAACATACTTTACGGACGTGTTTTCCTTTTTATGTCATAAGACATATAAAAGTGAAAGTTATTCAATCAAAAATTATTTTTAGTCTTAAATTTCACAAGAAAAATAAGATCTTGAAAATCTCACCAATAAATAATTAATTAATTTGGCGAATGTTTGGACACATCATTCAATATCCATTACCCTTTATATATAATTGACTATTCCAGTATGTTGCCGATTTGATGAGAAAGCAAATTTTTTTAGTGATTATTTTACTCTGGACAGGCTCTAGTATTGAATGAGTTAAGTATAACATAATTCCAGACTTTTTGGTATCATATGAAAGAAGAGATTTTCAGCTTTCCATATATATAAACATTTTTGAAAAATTTGAAATAATATTTATTTGAGGGCCATTTTAAAAGTGTATCGTTTTTTCTGGGACACTCGGTACTGTAAAGTGCAAACTGCGTAGAGTAGAACCCATGAACAGTTTTAACCTACATTTCTGTTAAAGTTTATAAAATTTAAGCCTAAAAGACCTCTTATATCTTCCTTTAAAGTGGCAGTGCATAATTTCCAAAGCAGAATCAAATGACTGTTTCAAAAGGGAAGTGCACCAACACAATTTATTAGTTGGCGAATACAAAAAAAATCAAAGAATAAAAGCTGAAAAGAAAGTAGCTCATTGTGCAGACATGACCTCAAGTGAGGACACTTTCTAATTCAGTATGACCTACATGTAGTCTTCTTCAGAAACCTCAGTCACTCAAAATGCACAGTCATGAATAAAGGTTATCCTATCCACTTCCATAACATTAACTGGCATCCATTGATATTCATGTACAAGAGTGACTGAGTGACCTCTTTTTCCCCTCCCCATTCCTTTGACTACAGTGTACTGAAGGAATGGGGAGGGGGAGAGGTTGGGAGGAGGGGTATCTGAGATGAAGTGAACTTTAAACTCTTTATCCAGGACTCATCTACCTCCTCACCACCCACCTCCACCCCACCCCCACCCCCACCCCCCACCCCCACCCCCCCCACCACACACACAAACTAAATCAATCAATCAATCAATCAATTTCTATGTAAATTAATTAAATCAAATTCATAAAAACTGACCCAATTAAAGATATCAATGTGTGGTTAGTATGAAAAAGGGTCTTTGATAAAGTCTAAGCATTCTTAGTGCTTCTGGTCACTGTTTATGTGTGGTAGACAAGAATGGGATTGATACAGGTGTGGCCCATTAGTGTTGCATTGCATTCATACCATTCTGAAGAGTGCACTTACGGTACATACTGTGCTATACAGTTATGAGTTCGGAAGTGAACATACATGTAACAGACATTACATCACCTGCCCTTTCCCTTCCAGCTCAACGATTAGTCTGCGACCCAGCCCAGACACTTGAATTGTCCTTTCATTGGTCCCCCAAACACATGGGAGTATGCAAGGAGAGGGGTCAAGAGGGTCTTCCCGCCCCCCCCCCCAAAAAAATAGATAAATATTAGTACTAAAAAATAATAATTATCATCATCATCATAATAAATATCATAATAATAGAAATAATAAATAATAATATAATAATAATAATATTTGGTAATAATAATAATAATAATAACAATAACAATAATAATAATAATAATAACAACAATAACTAATATTAATAACAACAACAATAACAATAATATTAATAACAACAATAATAATGATAACAATAATAATAATAATAATAATAGTAATAATAATAGTAAAAATAATAATAATAATAATAATAAAATAATAATAATAATAATAATAATAATAGTAATAATAATAGTAACAATAATAATAATAATAATAAAATAATAATAATAATAATAATAATAAATAATAAACAATATTTTTTTAAAATACAAAAATAATAAATTACATAATGTAATAACAAGGCAAATGCCAAGCGTTGTCTCGCCTGCATATCGCAGTCATGAAGAGACTGCATGTCAAAACTGAATTTGGTGATTCCACGGCCTAGCTATAGAAAGTTATTAGGTGTACAACATAGTACAGTGCCAGTCATGGAAAGTTCATTGACCTTTGACCTTTGACCTTAATCAAATTCAACTCACATTCGAACTTGACCTGCACCTTCAAGAGATGGACCTCTTGTATGAATTTGGCAATCCGTACGTCGAAGTAGTACAGAGTTAGTGTGGTGTACAACATAGCACAGTGCCAGTCATGGAAAGTTCATTGACCTTTGACCTTTGACCTTATCAAATTCAACTCACATTCGAACTTGACCTGCACCTCAAGAGATGGACCTCTGGTATGAATTTGGTAATCCTACCTCGAGCTATAGAAAGTTATTGTGTGTACAACACAGCACAGTGCCAGTCATGGAAAGTTCATTGACCTTGACCTGACCTTAATCAAATTCAACTCACATTCGAACTGGACCTGCACCTTCAAGAGATGGACCTCTTGTATGAATTTGGCAATCCTACCTTGAAGGTATAGAAAGTTATTGTGTGGTAAACATAGCAAGTGCCAGTCATGGAAGCTCACTTTACCCCTTTGACCTATTCAATTCGCTCTCTATTCGAATGACCTGCACCTTAAGAGTGGACCTTGGTAGTGAATTTGGTGATTTTACTCGAAGCTTAGAAAGTTATACTGTGTGTACAACACATTGTTGACGACACTACGCCGACGGCTACACTGACGCCTACGTCCGGAAATAGCTGATACATGTAATGTCTGCTCCGCACGCACGGCAGTTCATGGAATGTTCATGACCTTTTGAACTTCTATTCAGTTCACTCGTATTCGGCTTGATCTGGCCTTCAAGCGATGGACTTTGTTTGAATTTGGGTGATCCACCTCGAAGCTATAGAAAGTTATGTGTGTTGCCAAAACACAGGCACAGTGCCTAGTCATGGAAGTTCATTGACGCTTTGACTTGAATCAAATTCAACTCACATTCGAAACTTACCTTGCACTTCCAGAATGGACCTTTGTATTAATTGGCATCCTACTCTTAACGTATAGAAAGTATTGCTCGCTGTGTACAACATAGCACAGTGCAGTCAAGGAAAGTTCATTGCCTTTGACCTTTGACCTTATTCAAATTCGACTCCATATGTGTACTTGACCTGCACTTCAAGATGGACTCTGGTATGATTTGGTGATCCAACCTCAAAGCTATAGAAAGTATTGTGTGTACTATGTACAACCAATTGGTTGACGACACTACTGCGCGCCTACCCGACGCCTACGCCGATATTAGTGATCTACATGTATGTCTCGGCTCCATACGCAGCAGTCCAGGGAATGTTCATTGTCCTTTGACTTTATTCAAGTTTCATCATTTCGAGCTTGATCTGCGCCTTCAGAGATGCGGACCTCATGATTTTGGTGATCCCACTCGATTATAGAAGCTTATTGGTGTGTACAACCGCACAGGTGCAGTCATGTAAAGTTCATTGACCTTTGACCTTAATCATTAACTCACATTCGAAACTTGACCTGCACCTTCAAGAGAGGATCCTTTGTATGAATTTGAGCATCCTACCGTCGAAGGTTATAGAAGTTTTGTGTGTAAACATAGCACATGCAGTCATGGAAAGTTCATGACCTTTGGACCTTTGACTTATTCATATTCGACTCATATTCGAACTTTGACGACACGTTCAGAGATTGCCTCTTGTATGATTGGTGATCACCTCAAACATAGAGTTATTGTGTGTACAAAAATTGTGACGACGCCTTATGCCGACTACGACGACTACACGGCCTACGCCGGAAATTGATACTATGGCTCGCTCCGCTACGCAGGCGAGACAATAGAATCACAAGGTCTTTAATTTTAAGAATTTTGTTAAAGGGAGAAGGGACACCGGCAACAACAGGCATATGTTAAGAAAACATTTGAGTTCTGTGCCAACCTCAGATCGCAGTGACACATGCTGAAACGCAATGCATGACAGATGATGCCACCGCGACGTGTGTTAGTCACGCGTAGTAATGATATGCACGGTTTGATCGATAAGCTGCTCCTCCCTATGACTGTTTCTGCATAAGTTTAGTTTCTTAAGATAGGCTTGCCGACATGAAAATATCACAAATTAACTACATTTTTAGGTCTTGCTGAGTGTGAGTGTCACACAGTAGCCTTATTTTAGCTGTCTCTTATCACCATATACAAATTCCACATACTCTCAAGCCTCTTTTTTCTTAACTTATGCCTGTTAGTTGCCGGGTGCCTTCTCCTTTAAGGTCCTGCTTCAATGAAGGATTTTGATTTCAGGAACTATGTTATCCATTTGGTGTTACTTCAATGTGGAAATGGTCTAAAAAGCCACATGATCACAATCCACCAGAAAAATCAGATACACCACCGTTCAATCTTCAGAAAGAGCTTATAATCTCATCTGGTCCTAGACTACCAACTGACAAACACAACTCACAATTTTAATGACCTCTATTCTGATAACCCATTACGGAATACTGAATACAGTATTTGCCCTACAACAAGAAAATTATTTGGATTTGATCAGGCGTTATTTTAGCTTTAACTCACGAGTGTATGGATGTTTCTCGTGTTCATCCAATAGGGCCTACCCCAATACATGTACGGATCCTGTGTTGCAGCCAAGTGGAAGTCGCGGCCTACACGTAGATACACACTTCCACTGGTAGAGTACATTCTACAATGCACAGTTACTGCTACATGTCGTGAATGTGTCATCAAAATTTATTATAAAGCACTGAGTACCTGCTACTGTTAATTTACTTCTGTTTCACCTGTACTGTATGAATGTTATAAAGGTACTGCGCCTAACCATTATACCACAGTTAAAATAAGCTGAGCACATGCTTCCATGCTACAGTGTCTTTGATGGAGGTCTAAAAAATGAAGCCTAAAAAAATTGTGATGTCAAATGATTATTTAGTTGTTTAAAAAAGGTTGAAATTGTAGCTGACCAGTATTCACTTGCCCATTTCTCCATTAGACTTACGGTGTTTGGTTTATTATGCATAACCTAGCCATTGGCAGTTAACTTTCCAAACTTTGTATTCTAGGGTGTTTAATTGTCATTGAACACTACTGTGTAGCCTCGATATCAATTTGACATTTTTTTAAATGAAGCTCACAATGTTAGCATCACTTTTAAATTAGACTTGACTGACTACAGATATGAGTATCGAGCTACAGTGTACAGAAACCATGACTGCTCAACCATCTCTCATTTTCTCTTGTGGTGATATGGTTTTAAGAATGTCCCCAATTTACGCAAGTACTTGAGGAATCTACGAGACACAGATATGACTTTTCATACACCATTTCAGTAACAGCATGACAGTCACAACGAAATAACTATGAATATGATCTTTCTGCTATGTCATTTGCTCATGTACATGTAGGCTACTGTTTGTTACAACAGTGCAACATCCTTTTTTGTTGAAGATTTTCCACCAGTACAGTCACATTGTAGTACTGAAGACTCTTGGCAACTCCCCAGTTTATTGGACTCGATCTAACTTGAATGGACTCAATCTTGAAGCATCAGGACCAAGAGTGGCACACGCGAAGATATAATAAACCATTTTAGATAGCAATAAAAACATGTCTGTTAGCTGTAAAACATTAAATTGTGATTTAAATATCAGTAATTTTTGGTTTGTTTTTGCATACAAGTGTACGCCGTACGTGTAGGCCCTACAGTGTACAAGTGCGGTTTGATATTTTTCTAGATCTTTTTGACATTAAATTATCAGGCCATTACTTGTGAAGATTAAACATTTTCTGGAGGTCAATCAAACCATGTACATGTAGGTTGATACTTCCCCCCCAAAAAAAAAATAAATAATAATCTAATAGATAATAATAATTAGATAATAATACCTGTAATAATATAATATAATAGAAGAAGAAGAAGAATGTCAGAAGAGTAAGAATAACAATAACAATAAGATAGAATAACAATAGAATAAGAATGAAAATGATGAGAATAATAATAATATAACATTAATAATAATAATAATCTAATATAATATAATTAATGATCATAATAATAATGATAATAATATAATAATAATAATAATAATTAATAATAATATAATAATAATCAATACATTAATATGATAATATATAATTAATCTTATTATTCAGGGTTGAGTTCTTCCGGAAAAAATAGTTTTGTTCCGACGGCGGCAAAAACTGGAAGACCCTTTTTTCGGTTTTTTACCGGAAAAAAAACTGGAAAAACTGCGAAAACTCCAAACAACTATTTCCGGTCCGATATAATAATTGAATGCAGCTGATTTTATGGAATTAAGTATACTGTTACACATATACTGCATACTTATTTAACAGCAACAGAAAAAAAAAGAACCTAGCTTGCAACAATTTCATCCAGAAGTAAATGTTATTTTGAAATAAATTAATTATCCTTCAAACGATCTTCTAATAAAGGGCACTACATGCTAATGTAGGCAGTGTTATACTACATGCTAGTATGTACCATGAGCCCAGCTATGGATCTTTTTCATGTAAGTATTGCATATATGTCCTAAACTCTTATTATCTCATGTGTTATTATTAGTCATCATCAGTGTATTATATATATTTCCTAAAAGCAACTGACACATCTTTGCATCATTTGGATGTTTGAACTACTTGAGCTTGTTTCTTCATATTCAAGCACAGTTAGGATTTGGAGGATTTTTTTTATTTGGAAGGTGTTTGCCCGAAGGTCATATCACACGAAACATTCTGATGTCTTCAGTTTTTTTTTTTTTTATGTACCTTACCGTAAGGAAAATATTGGGGGGGGCTTCCTAGACTTGGCTTTTTTAATTTATAGCATCAAAGGTTAATAGGTGTTAAGGTTATCTGATTATACCTTCAGGAAAGAGCGACTCTCGATCGGTTCCGGATGGAGTATGAATTCAGCTAACTTATCACCTTTTATTAACCCTTTGGATGCTATAATGGCAAATTTAGTCAAAATCTCGGGGTACCGCCGCCCGAGATTTTTCATTAATTAACAAAAACTAGGCATTCAGATCTGTTACTGGTGTGATTATGACTTTTGGGCATAAAACCTTTCAAAAAAAAATGCCCAAACTAAACTGCGCTTTAATTCATTCAGATACTTGAGAGTGGCCTGTCTGCCACAACCATATTTTAACTGTATCACTGTAATTGTGGTTTGCATCGAAAGCACATTTCTTAAACTTCTGACAAAAAGGTGACCAAATTTAAGTGTCTGGGCAACAACAGCTTAACAGGAAAAATAACGGGGGGCTTCGGGCCCATCTTGCCCCCGAAATGCGCCAAAAGAGCACCGTGTAAATGCCTAGGATTTTATACAATAAGAGTATTGGAACATGAAGTAACCCCGAAAAGAAGAATATTATTTTTTTCCTGCCTTATACAAGGTTAATAATATTATTTGACAATTTTTCTCTGCTATAAACTGAGCTGTATACCATTACAGGTCCACAATCAGTTGAGTAGCTTACGGTAGTTGCATCAGAGAGTGACCATGATAGGGGCGAATCAATTAAAGCTATGCCGTTAGAAGGTTCATAACCAAAAAGGGAGTGAGAAAGAGGGGGACAAAACAAAAAAGAGCTGTCTGCTTTTATTATAGTTTTGATCATTTATAAATGAAATCTTGATAATAACGCAATATAACATTAGGAGGTTTTTTCCGTTTTCTCGAAAAGCGGGAAAACCTGTTTTTTCCGCGCACGGAAACGCGTAAAACCCCCGCGCTGGAAAACGCTGCGGAGGAACTGCAACCTGTTATTATAAATTAATAAATAATAAATAAATAATAAATAAAGACACTGACCATGTTCTAACATGACTTCTGTGAACTCAATCTAGATTTCTGAGATTTACTGAAGCTTGATTATTTTGCATTTGCATCATCTTGCAATCAACGCATATACGTACATGCATAAAATAATGGAGTGTAATGTTACATTTTGAATACCAATTGTGACTGCCAGCGAGGCGGCGCCCACATTGATGTACTTGTCTGTGGTTCAGCATGAGCACTAGAGAGGTCCGGTAGTTCTTGGCCTGGTTCGTATTTTAACGGGAAATTGCAGGATATACAGTACAAGTTGCGATGAAAAAGAAGCGACAATTCGGCGGCAATACAGTTAACACTTTACAGTATAAGGGCGGTTGAAAAACATCAGGAAGTCACAGTGCTATGTATGTATGATTTGAATTTTAAAGGTGAATGACTGATTGGGGGTGGTCCTCCTTGGGGTGAACCTAGTTCTGAATCAAGTAATGTGGCAAGAGATTCTACTTGCTGCAATTCTGTTAATCAAGGTTGAACTATTCTAAAGTAACTTCCAAGATATAGATAGTGTGCTTGTGCGTGTGTAGCCTCTATGGGCATCTATTTTTATCAGGGCTTGGAGAACAAAATGCTAGTATGTTATGTTTGATTCGGTTTTAAGTTAGCAAATTCAATATTAATCTTCAGCCGGGATACACCTTACTGTGCTGGGTTTTCATTTACATCTTTAACCGCTTGGTTTGAGAGGTATTTTTCACTTTCTCCAATCATGTCCTGCCTTTATGTTATTGTTGATTTGGCAAGGACTCATTGTGTATCAAGTGATGTTACATCAGAATTCTTCATTTCTCTGAAGCAGCTTTTCTTTGTACTTCACATAACAGTCAGGTTAAGTTTACCATGTTTTAAAATATCCTGTTTATGAGAACACACATACTAGAAATGAAATGACAAAAGAAGGAAGTTGTCACAGATTCACCTATTGCATTGGCGTTTCAAGCTTAATTCATATTTTTTTATGTCTGATTTTTCTTAAAACTCATCACATTTCCTTTTTTTCTTCTCTTCTCTCTTCAAATCCTCTCTAGGTACATGCTAGGTCCAGTTACTTGCTAATACATGCACCTGAGCATGGAACTTCCTTAATCTAGTACAAGACAATTTGTCACAATGTTCATGTATTAAGCAAATATTTGTTCATTTCATGGGGTGTACATGTACTCAAAGCGATCGTACTGTACTGCCTTGGTCTGCAGGGAACTTGATAAATTGCAAACTTGTACAAGCGTCATTTTAATGAAGTTAATTCCTAAATAATGCAGTATTGTTTCAGTGCATGTATGACTTGAATATTCCATGTGATCAGGAACATATTTTATCAATTTGTCATATAGTTACACAGGCCTACGTATACACTGTACATTGATTTATTAACTGATTGAATTATTCATTCATCCATTCATTCATCATTCATTCATTCATTTAGTTTAATTCATTTTATATTTATTCATTCATATATTTACTTTTGCTTTTATGCAAAGAAAAATAGCCCTTCCCCCCCCCCCAAAAAAAAAAATAAATAAATAAATAAATAAATAAAAAATAGCCCCAAGGCTCTAATATTAAAAATTGCCCTTAAAAATTAAAAGATAATTTCTACCCTGATTCATTCAATAATCACTTTACTCACTTATCAGTTTATTTATTTACTAATTTATGTATGTTTCTTTTTTCATTTTGTGGCTACAGTTTCAGCTATATACCTTTGCAGCATGTACATTTAGTTTTCTACTCATGCAGCTATGACTGAGTCATTTTATTTTCTGACTAACATGCTCTAATTCTTCCAGGTGTTCAAGACCAAGAGGATATATTTGAGGCCAGGCCTGGGATAAAAGTTGCAAATCAAATCAGATTAAATACTGGTATTACTCAGTGGATTAATAATAACTGGAATTTGCATGTTTATGGGTCAGCTGCACAGATGTAATAAACTCACAATGCCAGACAATGGAAATCTAACACCCACATACTGTACTGTTAGCTGTCAAGGTCATTGTAATGACAGCATTCACAAGTTCACAAACTCAACAAAATGCAAGTCTACAGTACATGGAGCAGGTGTGTAGTGGGCTGTACCTGCTTCTATTGATTGCCAGTCCACTTTATGGTACATGTAGTTTATAGTGTACATGTACATGTACATATTACATACTCACTGTAGCCTAAACCAGGGCTTGACACTAGCACTTGCCCGTTTGCCCGGGGCAAGTAAAATTCTATGTTGGGCAAGTAAAAAATCAAAATCTTAAAATTTGCTTGCCCGATTGGGCAAGTAAAATTTTTATCATGAAATAAGAATATCCAAAACTCCAAGTACATGTGAACAAAATTTGTGGAAATTATTGTGCACAGTTAAACAAAACAAAAAACAAACAAATAGCATTTGTTCATTGTACTTCACTTTCTGTGTGTGTGTTTTTTTTTGGGGGGGGGGAGGGGAAGCTTGAGATTAAAACATCAACTGTGTGTCATGTGTCTGTGCAGTATGTAGCATTCCTGTCTTATCTTATGTGTCATTGATGATGATTTTAGTGCAAAATTGTAGAATTTTATTTTTATGATTCTTTGAATTCATAAATCACGCGTTTTACAACCCCCAAAATTCAAATAACAAACTTTCAATGCCAGCTTTTGTAGAGAAATAATGATTTTTAATGTTTCTTATTATTTTTTTATTTTCGGGCAAGTAAATTTTTCTTTCGGGCAAGTAAAAATCTGAAAGTGATAATTTTACTTGCCCAAAGGGCAAGTAATGAAAAAAGTTAGTGTGGAGCCCTGCCTAAACATTCAGTACTTTAACCTTCAGAATGAAAGAACTTGCACATGAAAATGGGAATTTCCCCCAATTCTAAAATCTACTTTTGCATGTGACTAGAAGGAGGAACTTATTATGACAATATGCTGAAAACGAAATACATGTAATCTTGAGAAAGTGTTTGAAGTACAAGCAAGCGCAAACTGGGATCAAATGAACCACTCATATTAAAGTTACAGTATGGATACCGTCACACAAATGTTGGACCAACAACATTAACAGATTTCATTTTTTTGTCATTCCATTTCATTTATTGCACTTTCAACAAAACAGACTATAACAGATTTGTAACATAAAACAACACATTACATACGTAACACTCTCAATAATACTTGGACTTTGCAGTATGGTATTGAAACTATTCAAATGAGTGATCAACCTAAAACTGACATGCATAGTACCACATTCAATGCTTGAATTGCTATCAATTCCACTACTCCAGACATTTGGAAAATTAATGTTTACGAGCTAAAAACCTTGAACAAGGAATGATAAATATCACTGCTCAGCCAAGTAATGCACAATGAATGCCATTACCATCCCAAGTACTGGTAGCCTGACGTACTTGAAGTACAGATGAGTTTCAAATGATCAATGATGCATAAACTTCTCATGAATACACTGCACTGTGATAATTTTATTCTCGAGTTACTGTAAATGTGAGGTCCACAAATAAAGATCAAAGATATAGTTTTGGTAAACTGTGGAAAATGATTTCTTTTTATCTATATGTATTCTATAATTTAGGCCTACATGTACACGTACAGTGTATTGCCCTAAAATCACATGCTCTGAAACTGAAATAATTCCATTACTTAGAAAATGATGAAATATGAATTGCTCCGGGCCCCCGACTGTTTTGCCATGTATGCATGTACTGCTGCCTGTTCTCAAATAATATAAAAATCACATTATGATTATGTCAGCCAGTCAGGTAATAAACAATTTTCAGTAGGTTTAATGTTGTTTTCTGATGTCTGGGGTGACGAGGATTCTTTGTGAAAGATTGATGAAACAGTAACCCTTTCAGTACCAAGCACACACAAACCAATATTAATTACAACACAGATTTGTGCCTTTAGGACTGAGAGAATTGAACACTTACTGTACTGTGCATGTAAAAAGTACAGGTTGAGACTATATTGGCATGGATTCGGCAGGCTCATTAATATTCATGAGCTTGGAAATCTTGTTCAGCCGATGAGGTACATGTATGGCTCATTAAAGAGAATACACAGTACTGGTTGATTACTTGCAGAACAGCAACATTAATATCAACTGCTTTCAAACCTTCTGTGAACAAATGGTATTCTAAAAATGTCACTATAGTACAGGAGAGAGTAGTTGAAAACAACGGAACACTTCGTTTTGGACATATCTGTTACACAAATCCCCACTGCTGACAAAGTACTTACACAGAAATCTATATGTGGGACTATGTTAATTGTTGCCATACACACTGCAGGAACGGAGCTTACTCCGTCGGGTACTCAAACTGCCAATTCCTCAACTTTTTATTGCATATGAAGTGAATTAGTCCCACATTATAATGCAAATGTAATTTACTTTCAGCTGGACAATATGGAGATGTGAAATTTTGATGAAAGATTTTCCATTATCAACCAGTACTGTGTATTCTCTTTAACACCTTGGAACAATTTGGTTACATACAATAAGATTACAAAATTACCAATGCTCGTCACCGAATCGCAGCTACATGTAGATCTGTGGTTATAGAGGCAGTCTTCATATCTGGAGATCCTTGGTTCGAATCTTGTTGGAGGCAAATATTTTCAAAGCTATTTTTATAATCTTTTTTTTAATTAGATCAGAGATACGGTTTACTCCGTCAAACAAAACTTAGAAAATAAAGTCAGCTAGCTGCCGAATAAGATTTACAAGCTCATGAATCTGCCGAATCTACGCCAATATAGTCTCAACCTAAAGTACACTGTACTTTGTACAAGTACATAGCTTTCACTGCAATCGGTGGGGCGTTACTATTTTCTCCACGATACTTTTAAAAATGGAAACAGCGTCAAGATATAAATCCCCCATGGTAGTGGACAGGGATTTCATAGTGACCTTGGTATTACAGCGACAAGCTGACAAAGTGATGGAAACGAGGTATCTAGTGGGGATCTGGAATACAGGGAATTTGTATCGAGGAAGTCGCCGATTTCGGAGTAATCCACAACAGATTCCCATTTGACACCATTCTAACATGTGTTCAGAATTGTTTTACTCTGTAATACCAGCATGGCCTACAGTTTTTCTACAATAAACCATCAAACCTCGAACTTGACCATTTCATCACAACAGTTTCCAGGAGGGGAGGACCTCCCTTTCCAAGTATTACATGTAAGTAGGCCAATAATTTCAAGCTGTAATACCGACTCACCACCACTTCAGATTCAATTTAGGACAACAACCACGTTTCAGAAAATATGTGTACATGTACATGTAGCACTTCAATTCTCCTGACATACTGCTTTACATCATGGAGGTAGTGTTTACATTCAAAGTGAATTTACATTTAGGCCTGCACTCTCTGAAAGAATACAAACTTTACACCAGAGTACATGTACAAAACATTTAAAAAAATTGAAATTCTGTAAATGATCTACAGACCACTGATTTTAAATAAGTGCTTAATGGCACAACACCCTAACTAGGTTAAAAAAAATACAAGGGAGCTACATGTAGGCTACAGATGTAAGTTGCAATGTACATGTAGTCCCAGATTGCCATACGGTTCAGTGAGTTTATAGAAATTGTGGAACATATTGAAACAGGAAAGTACTAAGTACCCCAAAAGATTTGTGTAACTTTTTCCCTGCACCGTAGTCCACCACAATCACCCCCTCCCAACCCCCCCCCCCCGAAAGCAGGGTTTAAAAAAAAAAAATCTTTTTGGCGGGCTATTTTTCTTATACTTTCAGAGCATTCCAATTTCCAGATAATATTTTGTATAAAACCCTATGGCAATTTACATATATGGGGGCTCTTTAAGTTTTGCCATTTCAGGGCGAAATCGCCCCGCGCCCCCTATATTTTTTCCGTACCTAGCATGTACTGTACATGTACTGATGCATGCCATCAACTACAGGCCAAGTTTGTCATCCATTCCCAGCTCCATGTACTATGGTCATCAGTCACACCAGCCAGTGTGACATCTAATAACAATCCCTGTACCACCCACCCAATGTCTGGTGCAAGTCTAGCTGACCTCACACTAGTTTCACTACCAGACCTCATCAGAAAGATCAGACTCTGCTCTTTCTGATGAGATATAATTCAGATAACCTTAAAACCTTATTAATCCTTTGGATCCTACATGGATATTGAAAAATATAGTCAAAAATCTCGGGGTGCCCCCCCCCCCACCCCTCGGGAGAC
>JZLH01S0006694.1:19865-30207 GCA_001188425.1 Eucidaris tribuloides | reverse complement strand
TAGTTAAAGATTTGGTCATTGATTTGCACGTCAAAAACATCTATATGATGAAATCAGCTGAAATCATATCCAATGTGAAGATTAATAAATATAACAACACTCCTCATAGGATTGGGGTACAATATTGAGTTTTGGTTATAAATCTGGACCGGTTAAACTCATCCTTTTCCACTTTTTCTCAGGAGCAAATTTTTAAAAAATCCGCGACGTCAACGTGCCGTGCCATTCAAAAAGGCCGATCAGCCGTTGCCACGGCTTCCGCGCAGCGGGATACGCCGATGTGACCATCAGGCGCTTCGCCTCGTCTTGCTAAGCGCTGCCAAGTAACCGGGTCCAATTTGAGCAAAATTGAAACTCACATCGAAAGAACAAATTTGGTAACATTTGTTATTAGTTTTCTCATAAACAACAAATCATGACGTATGGAATCTCAGACTTTCAACCAGCCGTTTGTAGATACTAAACTAACCGTTTGCGTATCGATAATGAAGGGAAGTTATGGACTTGCAAACAATAACCCAATCTTCTAAAATTGTTGAACCATCTTCAGTGGGTTAGGCAGATGCCTAAATTTGAAGACCACAAGAAAAAGGTAAATTGATGTCCTGAAGGGAGAGTACTACAGTGCAAAAAAACTGTTGTCATTTTGAGAGTAAAACAAAACATATAAATACAGACTGCACCATGTACATGTACAACCTGTTCATAACTTCATATCTCGGATTCTCTTAAACAGAATGGGGGAGACATTTTATTTTGGGGAGCAACTGACCCATCCCCCTTCTGTGTCCCCTCAGTTACATGAAGTTCATGTCGTGAAATATGCTTGCTCTTTGCTCAAGACATCAACATGCCTGCAAATCCAAACACTAGCCCCCAGCATGAAATCAGTGTTTGCATTAATGAGTTCTCAATTGTCTTTCATCCTTCAGCCAACAAGCGACTAATTCTAGCTCTGGAAGTCGCTCGGTCGTTCGACTTCTCCAAATTATTATTTATAGTTGTGAATTATAAAGTGTGAATTCATGTGTGGGTGGCTTGGGGCCTGAAACATGGCATGCAAGTCCACTGTGTGTTGTACGTTTTTGTCTACTGCTGTCGGCAAAAAGAGTTTTTATTGGGACGTGTTAGTTGATTGATGAACAGGTGATTTGAAAGTGGAAGAGGGGAAAGCAGTTTGTGATTTGAATAGTAATATTTTGTGTTGGATCTGAACACAGCCTATGAAATATGCTGCATGTCAACTCATGCAGAGTAATGAACAAACATATTTCAAATTCACGCACTGTCAGTTTACTTGGCAGCATATTGACAAAGTTCAGAAATATTATTTTTAAATGGTAATAATTTAGAAGTGACGGTGGTAGTACATGTACATGAATGTCCTGTAGTACTTTGCAGCAGTAGTAGTACAATGATGATGATGTTGATAATGATAATGATGATGATGATGATGAATTGATGATGATGATGATGATGATGATGATGATGATGATGATGATGATGATGATGATGATGATGTTGATGATGACGATGATGGCAATGATGATGATGATGATGATGATGATGATGATGATGATGATAATGATAATAATAATACATTAATAATCAATAATAACAATGTTCAATAAAGAAGAAGTCAGCCAACATCTCACAGGTCAGGTACATAACTGACATCCCTTTATTTAATGAATGCATAACAAATTTATCCTTTTAATATCTTGATGCTGCATGCAATAACTGCATTCGTACTGCACTGTATGTCTCATAGGATATCTTGTATAGTAATTGGACAATAGCAATAAGCACGAGGCAATATTCCTGTCAAGTCAGGTGTATCATATTACCCATTAACTAGCAGCACACTCATGCATTCAAAACGACTTGAAGAAGCAAAGTCAGTCTTGGGGTGAAAATGATGATAAAGGACCAATACAAATTTAAACTGAAATGCAAGACCTTGTACAGAAACAATATTTTTTTATGCAGACTTTACACAGTACAGTGTACGTAAAATATCATTTCCAACTGTATGATCATAAAAATGGTTCATCATTTATCTCATAATTATTCATTTTTGTGTTGTTTTTGTTTGATTTTGTTGCTTCGGGGGCAATATGTTTCAGCTACATCAAATTAAAATCTGAGGAAAAAACAGTACGCTAAACAATGACAACCACTGTAAACAAAACATAAACACTAATCAGTAAAAAAGATCTCTAATGTACTTGTACATGTACGCCTACAGTACATGTACATCACATGCTGAACTGGACTTTGAGCTTTTGGTCTCAGTTTCAGCAATGTACTACAGGTGTATTGTGTAGACTTTCATGTACATGTAAGCCAGTGAAGGAAGTAACCCAGGCGACGGGTGATTTCGCCCTCAGCGGAGTCCAAATCGCCCCTTAAAATCCTCAAAAACCAATTCTTTGGGGCGACCATATTCTTCAGAGTCGCCCTTTTCTTTTACAGAAATTTTAGGAAATTTCACATCCATTTTTATCAAACATAATCATTGAAAAATTTGTTGAAAAACTGATCAAGTTTCTTTAAATTATTGCTCAGAAACCACTTTCGCGTGCTTGTTCATGTGTGTTATAGCCCCACAAATTTAAGAATAGCCCCAAGACTCATTTAAAAATGGCCCTTCAAAAATAAAAATTAATTCCTACCCTGATGTAAGCCTACATATAGGTGGGCTGCCTGTATTCACACATTTCCACTTCCAGATGATGGGTTTCATGTGGTTAAACTAGAGAAAAAATAAAACAAAAGTTCAAACAGAGAGAAGGTCAAGGTCCCAGATAGAACAAATTATACAACAACTGCCCATTATCCTTCATCAGTTTGGAGAGCAAATTTGTCCCAGTGGTCGCCCGAAAATGTCAACGCTAATGCTCCTTCACTTTCAAAAGACAAGTTCTCCACGATGTAGAATGGAGACAGCTTTGGTCAAATCCCTGTGTTTATCCTCATCACTGCAGACTTCTGCCAGTTTGCCATTAAAATGACTGGCCAGCCAGTCAGCCTTGATGGGTCCAAGCTACCACCACCTGTGACCTACTTCAGCAGAATTTGTCTCTCCTTCTCGATCACCAGTCCCATGTAGATCGCATTGGATGACAATGGCAAAAATGGTCATGTAGGCCTAAGTTGCCTGTTTTAGTACATTAATAACATCTACTACACTGTAGGCACATTTATTTTTATCTTTTACTATTATGTCTGTGTATGTTTGTGTGTGTACATACTGTGTATGTACATGTATGTGTGGGACTGTGTGTGTGACAGTATACATGTAGCCCTACTGTATGTGTGTACTGCCTGTGTATTGAGAGTCAGTGTGTGTGTGTGTGTGTGTGTGTGTGGACATTATGTGAGTTATATATCTTCTGTGTTATACTTTTACCTAACGTCACACATGAAATAGACTTGAAAACCTGTTTTCAAATTAGATCAGTATTTTCAGATCTTAATACCACTATGCAATGCTTCGCATGTTGAACATTTTTAAATGCATTCTTGCCCTTTTTGTTAACTATAGGACTACGTTTTGTGCATATTATTTAATAATTATACATGTAGTTCTGTTTTCCTTTCTATTCTGAACAGTTTGTAATATTTAAATATCATTTGAAGGGCCTGTTATATTTTTGTAAAATTTGAATTATAATTATATCTTTATTTACCGGTGTGTTGGCTCAGTTAGTAGAGCGTCCGCCTCACAACCGGGAAGTCGGGAGTTCAAGCCCGACCACGAAAAGACGTTAAAGATGGGAGTTGCTGCTACCTGAACCTGTTGGCGTTCAACGATTATTTAGGGATAGAAGCAGACGAGTGATGGGTGCCAGTGCTTGCCAGGCCACGACAATTGGCAAATTAATTTTGGAATTTTCGAAGATTTCTGATTTGTAATGTCTATTCGAAAGATAAACTATGGAGTATTTAATTTTTTTTTTTTTTTAGACTTCCATATTCACGAACCAACTCCATTATTCTTCAAGTCCAAGATGTTTCTATAAACGTAAAATGTTTTAATTTGAATATGGTTTTTCAAACCCGAATTAAAGTAATCTTTTATCGATTTTTTTTATTCATATTCATTTTACTTTTGATAATTTAAAGCACAAGTTTAGTTTTGACTTTGGTGTTCATTTTTTTGGGAAAGCTTTTATGCCCTTCGATGGTCTGATAAGGACAACAACAGATTCGATCTGTCTATATTCGGTTTTTATTGGGGGTTTTGTTTAAATCGAGATGAAATTGGGGGGAAGATATGGGATGCGCTGACGGAAATAGCGGTGGGGTAATCGTAACATTTTTTTGATAGATTAATTAATTTATTAAATTAATTTGTATCGATTAAATGGTGGAGGACTTTGGTTTAATAGGCTAAGGTCAACTGACCTATAAGTGGCTTGAAAAAGTTTATACAAAAAGAAAAGCTTTTCAAGTGACATGGACAGATCTGAGACCATCGGAGATTCATTTTCTGTTAAAAGAAAATACTGCATAATAGTTGTGTATCTTTTTTTGAAAAAAATCTAGATTATACCATGCATTGCTTCCAATTTCAAGATATTGTATTATTATCAGTCGTAGAAGTAAATTACAACGTCTTTATGTGTAAATCTTGCGGCTTACGTTATTATTTTGTCATCAAGGCTATTTGTAAACAGTATGTAAATTTACATTATCTTCGAAGGAAACAGTTCAAAGATTCATATTGCATATTCATTGGCATTAATTAAACTTTGAGTTTATATACCTGCATTGACATAAATGCTCTCATGTGTTAAAATTCTTGTAAGTCATTTTGTCTTTCGCGAATCCCAATAACAATCTTCAATAATGATCTAGCAAACATACAATTCATTTGTCTAGGTTTATACTAATCTAATGTATATTCGTTGTGCACTGCCCGCACTATTTGCTGTATAGTGGGTAATGTTCGTGACCCTGCTATACTACTTGAGAATGCAGATTATACTTCGCAAATTCACGACCAAACCTTCAGAAAACGAAAGCAGATTACAAAATTATAAGAACAAACTGGTTACTAGAGTAGTACATGTATAATTAAGGGGAGCTTTTGCCTTACTTGCTTAAAAAATAAACTGCTGCTAACTTAGGTAAGGGTTATTTGTACAACACCGGCCGTGAGGGAATGCTGGTGAGAGCATGTTAAATTGACAAAATGAAATACTGGGGACGAAATACATCCTTTCATTATGGGTAAAATCATATATCGCAGAAGTATATCATTCCATATTTGTCCTGACAACAGAAAAAGGGCAACATATGTTATGTGTGTGTGGCATGTGTGCGTGTTTGTGTGTGTGTGGGTGTTTGGTTGTGATGTGTGTGTGTTGTGTGTGAGTGTGTGGTGTGAGTGTGATGTGTGTGTGGTGTGTGTGTGGTGTGTGTGTGTGTGGGTGTGTGTGTGTGTGTGTGTGTGTGTGTGTGTGTGTGGTGTGTGTGTGTGTGTGAGGTGGTGGGTGGGATGGGGTAGAAGAAAGTGATTGGCTGTATGCTTGTTTTTAATCCCAACAGTTATTTGTGAGAAGGAAATACAAGGAATTCAGCAGTGTGGAATAGGAGTACATTTCTTTGGGGGCAATCCAAGCGCGACCATAGCGGGGGGGGGGGGGGGGTTGGGTTGTGCCAATGATGGTGTTATTTTTTTGTTTGTATTTCTTTGCTGTTTTTTTCCCAGCTGACAAACGAAAGGTTTAGGTAACTATTCTATCTTAAATCATATTATGTATGCTAATTTTTTAAAAGATACGAATTGAGAGGCAGAGGAGGGGGCATGTATTGATTTTTATTACACGGTATTTTTTTTTTTGGGGGGGGTAAATAAGCTAGGAATACAAGCAGGTACGCTAGTCTTTCTTTTTATTAGGCTGGAGCCGACAATTATTGCTTTTCTTAATCAGAATTTATTGATGAGGCAGATGCAGACACGAGGCACAAGAGGGCGGTGGAACAGGAGGTGAGAGAGGTGGATATGTACTTATTTGTTTTTGTGCCCTGATTTGTTTTTATATTATTTTTTTGCATAGTGGAAATATTTTGCATTTCTATGGTGTCTCGCGGGGTGTTAAAGGTTTGATTAATACCTGGAATTAAATGCTTCGCATCGTCTGTCAGACGCTTTTTGCCTGAGTTTAATTCCCAGATAACTTAAGTCACTTATTGTTTGATGCTGTATATAATAGTCATGTAAGATCTACGTTGAAAATCTGGGGGGTCCCCCCCCCCGGGGGGGGTGGGTACTGCCTACTAGGTAAACGGGTATTGCCGCTCTAATATAGGTGACTTTTTTCACGACCAAAAATCCTCAAACATGGGTCGCGGTTTTTTTGGAAAAAAATCTTAAAATGGGTCATGTATTTTGAAATTTTACGATTTCACTAGAAGTTCGCTCTATTTCATCGAAAATGCAACAAATGCATTTCTTAATAAAAACCCTTAATAATAGGTACCGGAATTTTCCCGCCAAAATGGCCTTAAAAGGGTAGGTGGGAGGTTTTTCGAGTCCAGCGGCACACCCCCGTCGGAGCCAATCTGACGTACCCCCCCCCCCGGGGTCCCCCCCCCCCAACCGATTTTCATTAATTAATTTTTAAAAACAAAAGACATTCAGATTCAGAATCTGTTATTGGTGTGATATGACGTTTGCTTCGGGCATAAAGCTTTCAAATCAATATTTTAAAAATCACACAAACTAAACTTGCACTTTAATAAATAATGAAAAGTGGTCTAATAATAACATTATCAGTATCACATCAGACCAGACCGATATAAAAACTAAATATTCTACATAAGAAACAGCAGAATATACACAACTGATTCACTTGTTAACCAATGACATGCAGATCCACACAAGTCAACCACCACCAGCATGCTGCATGTAGTTAGTTAGCGACTAGCGACTCTAAAAAAAAAAGAAACACACCAACAAATTGAATGACGGGCTGAAACTTCCCTCCCACAACACAGACACACTGTGTCTGTGATACTGATACTGATAACACTTTTTTTATTTTATGCCAACAAGCTCGTCTGGTATGAGCCCAGGACTGAATATGGCGTTTGTCCTCTCTTTCAAACACGAATGTTTACGTTTCGGGTTATGTTAGAACTCCACCCTAATCGCTATTTGCGTCGTGCATTCAATCGTCGACATTGACGCCCCGATCTGTACGGGCAATCGCACGCTGTGCTGCGGGGTTCAGCTCGGTCACAATCACAAACAGCTCTCGATGCACAGCCGACTCTCTCATGCATGCATGCTGTATAAACACACATTATTACACGATGACAGAACTTACCGATCGCGAATGAACAGAGATCTGAGCTATTATCACGCCGTAAATTATCGTCACTCTTCGATCCTGCCTAAATTTTAATTTTACTAGTGCTGCACAGGGTTCTCCATAAGTTCCACTAGTCCAATACGAGATAGATAATCCCAATGATACGTAAATGTGTCATAAAATCGGTATTGTCTATTGAAACTTCGCTAGCAGTATTTCGCCGTACGCGTAAAATGGCTGTGACCACTTTACCACCCAATATTTGACTGATTCGTTCGCGAATAATATATAGTTCATAATTTTTACAACATTTTATGACGATATGAGTATCATATTTACTTAAAAATGGAATAAATCTAAAATTCAAATTCTATTCAACGAGGGAAATAACAACTGATTGTTAAATACTAAAATAAAAAAGTTAGGGACTACTTAGAAGTTTGATAACCTTCATCCACCAAGTTATGAGGTCAATGTAAAATGGCCGACCTACCATGCCAAAGGTTGCCACTTCCTACACATACTCCAGTACAAAATTCTGCGATTTTGTCCGAGTTTTGATGACCTTGAGAGAAAATTGATTTTGGAGCATGTATGCAAAAACGTTTGTTTGTTTTTTAATTGGGAAATCTCAAACAATTTTCTCCATTACAAAACATACCTCTTGTTTCTTTGCTTGAAAAGGGGGGCCAAAAGCCAGAATACCACGAGCAGTGGGCTGTAGAGATAGCCTAGAGATAGATAGATAGCCGATAGATAGATAGATAGATAGATAGATAGATAGATAGATAGATAGATAGATAGATAGATAGATAGATAGATAGATAGATACATGTAGATATACGGGAGATAGGGATATAGATAGATGGGTAGATAGATAGATAGATAGATAGAAAGGTAGATAGATATAGATCAAGGTAGACAGATAGATAGATAGATAGATAGATAGATAGATAGATAGATAGATAGATAGATAGATCATGATGGAAAGATTAATTGATTGGTTGATTGGTATCATTGATTGATTGATTGATTGATTGATTGATTGATTGATTGATTGATTGATTGATTGATAATGATTGATTGATTTAGATATTTCTATAAGCAGATAGTACAGAGCGATAGACAGACAGACAGACAGATAGATAGATAGATAGATAGATAGATAGATAGATAGATAGAGAGATAGAGAGATAGAGAGATAGATAGATAAGATAGATAGATAGATAGATAAGATAGATAGATAGATAGATAGATAGATAGATGGATAGAAGGATAGATGGATAGATGGATAGATGGATAGATGGATAGATTGATTGATTGATTGATTGATTGATTGATTGATTGATTGATTGATTGATTGATTGATTGATTGATTGAGATATTTCTAGTAGATAATACAGAGCGATAAACAGATAGATAGATAGATAGATAGATAGATAGATAGATAGATAGATAGATAGATAGATAGATAGGTGGATGGATAAGGGACACTATATGTATGTATTGATATACTCGTAGATAAATGGAAAGGTGGATGGAAAGAAGGATGGATTGGTAGATAGTTGGATAATTGATTGATGGATGGATATCATGCAGATAGATAAATGAATAAAACAAAGATAGATGGATACGTACGAACGGAGGAAAAAGGAAAAAGAAAAGAACAGGAAAACAAGTGAAAGGAACATAGGAGAGAATGTGATAGAATGAAGACGAAGAAGAAAAGAAAAAGGGAAAAGAAGGAGATTGGGGGATAGGCTTGCCTTTTCTTCTGGCTCTGGCCTACCACTCCTCCAGCCAAAAAAAAAAAAAAAAAACGAGAGAGGGCAGGAATGGGAACAAGAGAAAAAATGAGATGGAAGGAAAAAAAGGAAAAAGGGGAATACAAGTTTTGGTTTTTCCGCCAACGAAATTGTAAGATGGGGGGAAGGCTTGCGCCCCCCCCCCTCCAGCAAACTTAAAAAGAGAGAGAGAGAGAGAGAGAGAGAGAAAGGAAGGAGGGTAAGAGGATCGAAATGGAAGGGAAAAGAGATGAACAAAATGAGGGAAGATCAGATTCTTTTTTTTTCCTAGACAACAGGCTTACTCAGCCCCCCCCCAGAGAGATAGGAATGGAAGGGACGAGAATAATGGAGAGATATCGAAGAAAATGGTGGTAAATACAAGAAAAAATTGAGACAGTGAAGAGAAGATATATTTTTCCTCAGAAGGTGTGGGGCTGGTGCGGATTCGAGGGGGGGGGGGGGGACAGTGGGTAGCATTACATCCTCGCCAGGAAAAGAAAGAGACGGTGAAGATAAGGAATAAGAGACTTAGTAGTTTGCTGATTAAACGACATTCATTAAAATATGTCGTATGTCGACTTACGTATTCTGGAGATTGGCAGGAGAAGTGAGCCAAACGAACAGGCTTAAGTAAAAAAAAAATGAGTCTTTCGCGCAACATCTATGCCCGTGCACTGGTCTGGAGCTGACCATGGCTGACGATGCATGTACCGACGTTTGTTAGTCACGCCATGGCAATGTATGCACTATTTTAATCGATAAGTTCCTCCCCTATATATGTAGTTGTATCTGCAAGTTTTATCCCAGGATAAAACTTGCAAAGACGTAAAATAAACGCAAATTAACTAATTTATAGGGCCTTGCTGTGGGTGAGTATCACGCAGTACTCCTTATTTAGGCTGTCTTTATCACCACATACCATAATTCTCACAATACTCATATTGTCATTTTTTCCTTAACTTATGCCTGTTAGTCGCTGGCAGTTCTCCCTTTAATTGTCCTCTTTATCCGCCCTTTCCAATGATTTTTGTTTGTTTGTTGGAAAAATGTACTTTCTGAATTTCAATTTCTGTTGCGAATCACAACTTAGTTTTTGAAAAAGAGTATGAGAAAAAAACACTCAAAACCTGAAAATTGACCAAAATGAACTAAATCGAATTTTTCGATTTTACGAAAAGATTACGTCCGAGGTAACGGTAGCAATATTTGTTTTGACATAAATATTTCGAA